>PVLA01005468.1:0-145948 GCA_004027455.1 Hydrochoerus hydrochaeris
GAATATTCTAAAGGATATAACTGCATGTATGTTTGAGTGTGTGGAATTAATAACCATGTTGCTAAAGTTTTAGTTGGATGGATGAGCAAAACTGACTGCAGTCTCACTGTTTGGATGTCCACTTTGTGGACTTTAGTTTTGTAACTTGAACAACTGCATCTAAGAGGAAAGTATGTAATTATCAACTAGTGATTTTTACAGGTTACTATTTTTGTTCTTTTTTTGTTTTTTCTTTGTTTTGTTTTGTTTTTGAGATTTTTGTATTGTTTCTACCCTCTTTCCATTTCAAAATTTTTTTCTTTAAATAAAACAATTAAAAAAAGCAATAGGAGGAAAAGAAAGTGCTCTAAAAGAGATAACTGTATGTATACTTAAGTGTGTAGGATTGATAACCATGTTACTAAGTTTTTGTTGGATTGGTGAACAGAACTGTTTGCAGCCTCACTGTTTGAATATCCATTTTGTGTGCTTTAATTTTGTAACTTGAACAACTATATCCAAGAAGACAATATGTAATGTATCAAATAGTGATTGCTTACTGTTTAATTCTTTTTTTGAAATTCTGTATTGTCTCTCCCCTTTTTTCTGTTTTGCTTCCCCCCTCTTTAAATAAAATTTTAAAAAAATTTAATGGAGAAACAAGAAACTTCCATGAAAAAGAACAATGGAAGAAATTCATGTCCACCAACCAACCCTAGAAAGAGTATTGAAAGACGTAATAGATAGAGATAAAAATCACCACAATCCCCATAGTAATGACAGAAAAAAAAAAACCACCAGGTAGGACAAGGAGGAAAAGCAGAAAGCAAACAACTGGGACAGAAATGGCAAAGCTGAGCCAGTGCATGTCAGTGATATCACCTATCAAAGAAAATAAGTTGACAGGATGGATGAAGAAACAGGATCTCACAATATGCTGTATACAAGAAACACATCTGACCAACAGGAAACTCATACATTAAAAGTCAAAGGATGGAAAACAGCATTCCATGAAACAGAAACCCAGAATAATGGAGGGGTAACTATTCTATTGGCAGACAATGTGGAATTAAGATGTAAAATGATTAAAAGAGACAAAGAAGGTCACTACATACTCATATATATTAGTGGAAAAATTCAAGAGGAAGAGCTAACAATTATAAATATATATGCATCAAATACAGGAGCACCCAACTATATAAGACAGATACTAATGGACATGAAAAACCAAATGCACAAGAACAAATTATAACAGGGGACCTTAACAGCCCATTGTCATGAACAAATCGATCAACTAGACAAGAAGTCAGCAAAGAAATAATAGAACTGAGTCATACCTGCAAGCACTTGGACTTAATAGATGTTTACAGAGTGTTCCACCCAACCACATCAGAATATACATTTTTCTCAGCTGCACATGGGACATTTTCCAAAATAGACCATATATTATCCCATAAAACATTCTTAAGTAACTGCAAAGGTATTGAAATTATTCCATGCATAATATCTGGTCAAAGTACACTGAAATTGGAAATTAATGGGAAAAGAAATTGCAAAACCTACATAAATACATGGAAATTAAATGACAACCTTTTGAATAACCAGTGGGCTACAGATGAAATTAAGAAATAAAGCAACACATACAATTAAATGAAAATGTTTACAAAACATACTGTAATCTGTAGGATGGAATGAAGCAGTCTTAAGAAGGAAATAAATTGTCATAACAAGAAAATAGCAATAAATTGTCATAACAAGAAAACATAATGAGCATATATAAACAACCTAATGCTTCATCTCAAGCTTCTAGAAAAAGAAGACCAAGTTAAACCCAAAGCTCACAGAAGAGAGGAAATTGTAAAGATTAGAGCAGAAATCAATGCAACTGAAACTAAAAAACTCCAAAGAATGAATGAGTAAAACAGCTTGTTTTTTGAGAGAATAAAAAAAAATGGACAAACCTCAAGCTAATCTCATAAAGAAAAAGAAAGAAAAAATCCAAATTCACACAATAAGGACTGAAAAGAGGGAAATTACTACAGATCCCATGGAAATTCAAAAGATCATGAATACTTACTTTGAAAATCTCTACTCACATAGAGTGGAAAACACAGAGGAAATAGACAGATTTATAGAAACGTGAACTACCAAAGCTCAATCAAGAAGATATAGCAATTTTGAATAACACAATATCAGTTACTGAAATGGAAAACATAATTAAAAATTTACCAACAAAGAAAAGCCCAGGTTCTGATGGATTCATGGCTGAATTCTACAAGAAATTTAAAGATTTGATGCCAATACTCCTTAAACTCTTCAATGAAATTTTAAAGAAGCATTCCTCCCTAAATCATTGCTGGAGGCAAGTATTACTCTGATACCAAAACCAGGGAAAGACCCAACCAAAAAGGAGAACTATAGGCCAATCTCACTAACGAACATTGATGCAAAGATTCTCAATAAAATACTGGCAAATAGAATGCAGCAAATCATCAAGAAGATTATACAACATGACCAATTGGGTTCATTGCAGGAATGCAGGGATGATTTAACATATGCAAATCAATAAATGTAATACACCATATCAACAGAGCCAAAAACAAAAACCACATGGTCATCTCAATAGGTGCAGAAAAAGCTTTTGATAAAGTTCAACACTTTTTCATGATAAAAACCCTTCAGAAACTCAGAATACATGGTGTCTACCTCAATCTTATGAAGGCCATCTATAACAAACCAACAACCAACATTATACTAAATGGACAAAAACTGAAGACTTTCACTTTAAAAGCCGGAACAAGACAAGGATGTCTGCTATCACCACTCCAATTCAATATAGCACTGGAAACACTAGCCAGAGCAATCAGAAAAGAGAAACAAATAAAAGCAATAAAGATAGGAAAGCAAGAAGTTAAATTATCACTATTAGCAGATAACATAATACTCTATATAGAAGGCCCAAAAAACTCCATTAAAGGAATTCTAGAAGTAATAAATAAATTCAGGAGGGTAGCAGGATGCAAAGTCAATGGTCAAAAATCAATAGCATTCCTGTACACAAACAAAAAACTCACCAAGAAAGAAATTATGGAAATATCCTCTTGAATAATAGCATCTAAAAAATGAAATACTTAGGAATCAACCTAACTAAGAATATAAAAGACCTATACACTGAAAATTATGCTACACTAAAAAAAGGAGATTGCAGAGGATATTAGAAAATGGAAGGACATTCCTTGCTCTTGGCTAGGAAGAACCAACATTGTGAAAATGGCCATACTCCCAAAACTGTTATACAGATTTAATGCAATCCCAATCAAAATACAATGAACATACCTCACAGATCTAGAGAAAACTTTCCTAAAATTCATTTGGAACCAGAAGAAATCTAGAATAGCTAAGGCAATTCTGGACAACAAAGGCAAGGCAGGAGGAATCGCAATTCCTGACTTGAAACTATACTGCAAATCTACAGTAATAAAATCAGCATGGTACTGTCAAAGAAATAGACCCAAGGATCGATGGAACAGACTAGAAGAGGCAAGCACAACTACAAAGACATTGAGCCACCTGATATTTGACAAAGGGGCTATACATGTTCACTGGAAGAAGTGAACCTCTTTAATAAATGGTGTTGGAAAAATTGGCTCTCCATATGCTGAAGACTGAAACTAGATCCATGCCTATCATCATGCACAAACTAAAGCCTATACGGATCAAAGACCTAAGTATTAAAACAAAAACACTGAATCTACTAGAAGACAAGGTAGATAGAAGTATTGAAGACATAGGGGTAGGCAGAGAATTCATGAACAAAACACAAACTGCAAGGGAAACACTTGAAAGAATCAACTGGGATCTCATATTATTGAAGTTTCTGCACTTCAAAACACATCACCAACAGAGTGAAAAGAAAACCCAGAATTTGGGAAAGAATTTTAGCCAGCAACTCCTCAGACAAAGGACTTATATTCAGAACATATAAAGAGTTGAAAAACATCAAGCTCCCCAAATTCAAAGACCCTTGCCAAAAAGGGGCATCTGAGATGAACTCACAGTTCTCAGATTAAGATATATAAATGCAAATAAATACATGGAGCAATGTTCACCATCACTGGTCATTCGAGAAATGCAAATTAAGCAGCATTCAGCTTTCACCTCACTCCTGAAAGAATAGCTGCCATCAAGAAATCAACTGATAATAAATGTTGGCAAGTCTGCCAACTGCTCCACTGTTGGTGGGAATGTAGACTGGTGCAACCACTATGGAAATCCATAGAGAATTCTCAGAGGACTAGGATTGGAAGTTTAATTCAACCCAGCTATTCCCCTCCTGGGTATTTTTTCAGCAGAACTGAAAAGTTCATACCACAATGATATATGTTCACCCATGTTCATGGCAGTGTAATTTGTAATAGCTAAATCTTGGAAACAACCAAGATGCCCATAAAATGCAGAGTGGATGAAAAAGATGTATTTTTTACAATGGAATGTTATGCAGCTATAAAAAAGATGATCTTGAGGCCTTCATAGATAAATGGAGACAACATGAGGCTATCATCATTCGTGAAATAAATAAGAATCATATTTATAAGTATCACATTTTGTCTCTATTGTAAAAAGTAACAAGAAATGTAGGAGTAATACAACCCAAAGTATGTAGTTGATATTATAAAAAAGAGAGGAAAAGAAAGCAAGCTGAAGGATATAACTGTATGTGTGTTTAAGTGTGTAGGATTGATAACCATATAACTAAGTTTTTGTTTGATAGGTGAACAGAACTGTTTGCAGTCTCACTGTTTGAATGTCCACTTTATATGCTTTATTTTTGCAAGTTGAACAACTACTTCTAAGAGAACAATATGCCATTTTCAATTAGTGATATCTTATTGTTTTCATTTTTTGAAAATATGTATTATTTTTACCCTCTTTCTGTTTTGTTTTTTTCTTTAAATGAAAAAACTGTTATGTATATTTAGTGTAGTCTCAATCCAAATACTACCAGAATACTTTACAGATCTAGAGAAAAGAATTATTCAATTCATATTGAAATGTAAGAGACCTAGAACAGCAAATGTGATTTGGGGCAATAAATCAAAGCAAAAGGCATAGCAACACCTAACTTAAAAATCTATCTCAAAGCAATGGTGGTTTAAAAGGTCACAGTACTGGAATAAAACTAGATTTCACCATCAGTTAAACAGAACGGAGAGCACTAAAACTTCCCCTAATACATTCAGCTATTTGATCTTTAATAATGAAGTCAAAAGCATGTGTTAAAGGGAGCTTATTCAACAACTGGTTCTGGGAAAACTGTTTATATGTGTGCAGAAGATTGAAAAAAGACCCTTACCTCTCACTATATACTACATTAAAAACAAAATAGATAAAAAATCTAAACATTAAAACAGAATCATTAAACCTAGTGGAAAATAAATAAGTGAAACACTTGAAGACATAGGTACAGGAAAAGATTTTCTAAACAGAAACTGAATTGCACAAGAAATAGCAGCAAGAATAACCAAATGGGATAATATCAGAAAAAAAACTTCTATATATCAAAGGAATCAATTAGAGGAGGAGACAACCTAAGAAATGGGAAAAAAATTGCCAGCTACTCCTAAGAGAACTAACACATAGAAATACAAAAAACACAAGACACATGCATGTAATCCCAGCACTTGGGAGGCTGAAGCAGAAGGATTGTTGTGAGTTTGAACTAACTACAAAGTTAGTTGAAGACAAGCCTGAACTGCATAGCAACACCCTGTCTCAAAACAAAATAAATAAATAATAAAAAGAACACAAGAAAATTAGACAATTGAAATTTAAAATTCAGTCAAGAAATGTGCAAAAGAAATAGACATTTCACAGAGGAAGGAATAATGATCAATAAATATGTGAAAAATATTCAACTTCTCTGGTTATTAGGGAACTGGGACATAAAATTTAAAACAATATTAAGATTTTGCCTGACTCCAGAAACAATGGCAATGATTAAGAAATGAAACAATGACAAAAGCTGGTGAGCCTGTGGTGATAAAGTCCTCCTTTATTGTTGGTGAGAATGTAACCTAGTTCATCTATGACTGAGATTAGAATGGGAATTTCTCAAAAAACTAAAATTAGAAATGCCATATGACCCAGTTATCCCTCTGTTAGGTATCTTCACCAAAGGGTTTAAATAATCATATTAAAGCTCTACATGCATACCGATGATTTTAGCAGCACAACTTGCAATAGTTAAACACTGGACGCAGCTTGGATGACCATAAACAGAAGACTTGATAAAGTAAAGGTATCTATACATAATGGAATACTACTTGGATATAAAGAAGGGCAGAGTTGAGGCATTTATAAGAAAATGGATGCACTAATATAATGTTGAGTAAAATAAATGATACACAAAATGTTAAATGGTATATGTTGTCTCCCATTTTGTAGCAGAAAGTGCCAGCTCCCAGCCTGTATACTTCAGTTTGTTAATTGCCCAGGTAATAGTTTCTGTTCCAGTTTCAGTTGCTTCTGGCTCTAAAAATGCACAGCTGGTTACTGTGATGCATCAACCCCCAATTGACTGCCTCTGAACTTCCTGCTTGCTTATCTCATATAAGCCCTAGACTACCACAGATCATGGCCTGATATTCTGGGAAAGATCCAAATAAGTGCTTGTTGACATAAATCTGTCTCCAAATTCTGGGGGCCATTTTGGTGTTTTTGCTTGCCATTGAAATTTGAGTAAGGCAAAGTATAAACAAATAAAATTATTAGGAATGGGTAGAATGGGAATAGGAGATGGATCTCTTACAATAGGAAAGTGTTCAAGGTGGAAAGCATGAGGGGTGAGGAAGAGGGGAATGGGAAATAAGTACAATAAGTATATTCCATGCATGGGAACCTAAAAACCTCAATTAATGTAAACATCATATGCTATAACATAATAGATCAGTAATACTAACAAGAATGAAAAACAAGATAAGGGAATCAGAGGGAGGGGGAAGGAAGGGAGCAAAGGAGATTTAAAAAAAAGAAACAAAGTTGTTTGTACATGTTACTATTCCCCAAGATGATTACAAATCACGTGAGCAGCAAACATGTACTAATTAAATAAATAATCTTTTTGAAAAAGATAAAATAGATAAATCCTTATCCAATCTTACAAAAATTAAAAGGAAATAAGGACACAAATAAATACATTCAGAAATGTAAAAGGTGAAATTACAATGGGCATTCCCAAAATCTAAGATTATTTCCAACTCCTTGACAAACCTATAGGTCAATACATTGGAGAATTCAAAAGAAATGGAGAAATTCATATGTATTCATAGATACATATGAACTACTAATGTGAACCAAGAATAGTTAAGAAGTCTGAGTAATCTCTAAAATGAAATTAACAACAACAACAACAACAACAACAACACAATAATACAACTACCAATTAAGAAAAGTACAGGGCCTGATATATTCACTGTAAATTCTACAGGAACTATCAGGGAAGAGCTCCTCAAACTCTTTAATGACAAGTATCAACCAGAAATGAGAACTACAGACAATTTCTCCAATGATTATAGATGCAGAAATCCTCAAAAAGACAGTGACAAACACAATGAAACAAATCATCAAAAAGTTCATACTCTCATACTAAATAATGTTCATCCAAAGGATGCAACAATGGTTTAAAATACACAAATCAATATATGTAATCTGTCACAAAACAGAAGGAAGGATGAAAATAACACAGTCATCTCAATGGATGCAGAAAAAAAAAGCCTTAGACAAAAGTCCTGAACGACTGCTTTTAAGATAACAATATGCAATATATTAATTAGTTAATTTCCTATTTATTGAAATCCTGTATCATTTTATCCTTTTTGTTTTTAAAATAAAAAATAAAAAAATTGACATCCAATGATGATACAAAACAAAACAAAACACAGAAAATCCTTGTCTCTTTGCTTCCTGCTATCAGTTAAACAGCTTTCTTCTGCTATATGTTTTTGCTATAGTTTTTGGCTTAGAGCCAACCAGCCATGAAATAAATCCTTTGAAAACTCTGAGTCAAATTAAACCACTTGTGCTTTAAACTTGGTTGTTGGTTCTTTTTGTCTCAGTGATAGGAATACTGAAAATACAGAAAGTTTATGCAGAAAATGAGGTTGCTGCTGTGACTGTGCATTACCATGTGATTTGGAAGCCTTTGGAACTGGCTTGTGAGAGGAGTTTGAAAATGTTTGGAGATGCTGGCTAGAAAAATTTTAAAATGCTATATGTAGAGGTTCATAGGGGATGTGGGTAGGAACTCTGAAGACCAGAAATATAATAGCAATTCAGACAGCAAAGACCAAACTCATAAGATTTCAAGGGGAGAGTGACAGGCCCATAGAAATCTGGACAACTGTCTTGGTTATTTTTCTCTCATTGTTGAGAAAAAATACCTGATGCCCAAAATGAAGGAAGGAAAGGTTTATTTAGCTTACAGTTTTTGGAGGTTTAAATCCATACTGAGCTGACAAAACAGATAAAAATCTTGAAGACATAGGGGTAGGTAGAGAATTCATGAACAAGAACCAAACTGCATGGGAAAAACTTCCCAGAATCAATAACTGGTATCACATCTTTTAATTAGAGTTTCTGCATGTACAAAAAAATCTCCAGCAGAGTGAAAAGAAAACACACAAACTGGGAAAAAATCTAAGTGAACTATCCCTCAGACAAAGGAGTTCTGTCTAGAAATTATAAAGAATTTAATCAGTCCCCCGAAATTCAAAGACCCAATCCAAAAACGGGCATCTGAGATGAACACACAGTTCTCAGATGAAGAAATATGAATGGCAAATAAATACATGAAAAAATATTCATCGTCATTGGTCACTAGAAAAATGCAAATTAAAACCACAATGAGATTCCATCTCACTCCAGAAAGAATGGCCAGGTTCAGCAAAACTACCAACAACAAATGCTGGAGAGGCTGTGGGGAAAAAGGAACTCTTCTGTACTATTGGTGAGAGTGTAGACTGGTGCAACCACTGTGGAGGTCAGTCTGGAGAAACCTCAAAAAGCTGGGGTTGGAAGTCCCATTTGACCCAGCTATTCCACTCCTAGGCATATTCCCAGAAGAACTGAAAATATCCTACCACTGTGATATATGTACAGTCATGTTTATAGCAGCACATTTTGTAATAGCCAGATCTTGGAAACAATCTAAGTGCCCATCAACTGAGCAATGGATAAAAAAATTGTGGTACGTTTATATAATGGAGTACTACTCAGCTATAAAGAATGATCACATTGAGATATTTATAAATAAATGGATGCAATTGAATCCATACTCATAAGTGAAATAAATCAAACTCACATGTATAAATACTGTATAGTCTCCCTAGTGTAAGAAATGGTAAGAGTACATAAGATTTTATTGTAATCATGGTTCACCATTATATTGCTTTGGAGTCATGTTTTTATTCATTGGTTGGAATGGTTTTACTCTGTTTTGTTTAATCTTATTATATGTGATGGTATGAATAGTTACTTTGAAGAAAGGACAATTTGGCAGCCATTAATGATTTAATATCATCTTACTCTGAAGTCCTACCATGCTTTTATTTTTCCATTACCATTGGTTCTATCATGTTGTGTCTTATTTGATTTTAGCATGTATGATAGTATAAACAAATTTTTTTATGGAAAATGAGATAATATAGTAGCCATTGTTCATCTTCAGTTATTTGGTTCAGAATGCCTTGTAATACTTTCATTCTCTTGAGTGGTTTTATTCTATTTTGTTATGTATGACAGTATTGTGTAAAGCTAAGCTCAACTGTTTCAAAGAAAGAGACATTATGATAGCTACTGTTAATATCCAATTGTCTTGTTGTGAAGTGCTGTGTTGCTTACATTGTTCTGTTCTGATTTGCTTAGATCTGTCCTCTTTTGTTTTATTTTCTTTAAAATAAAAAAAATGCTAGATTCAGCTGCCTGCATGACTGTATGAGGCTTGGGTGAGGCATTTAAATAACCCATAACAACAAGAGACTGTGCATGATTTGTTCCAGCAAAGAACTTGTATATATTTTGTTGATGTTCTAAAACTTTGTGTGTGGCTAAATTTAAAACTGGTGGACTAACTGATTTGGTGGAGAGAATTTCAAAGCAACCTATGTTTTCTGCTCACTGTTTTTAGTAAGATTTACAGTGAAGATCAGGAGCAAATATCCATAGCACTAAAATCAAAATGGATCAAAAATCTAACTATTAACAGAAACACTAAATTTACTTGAAGAGACAAATGTCTTCAAATCTCTTGAAGACATAGGCCTAGGAAAAAACTTTGCGAACAAAACCACTATTGCATGGGAAATACTGCAAAGAAACCACAAAACTAGATATCATCTTATTAAAAACCTTTTGCACAGCAAAATAAACTATCAATAGAGTGAAAAAATAACCCACATGGTGAGAAAAAAAATCTTAGCCAGTTTTTCTCCAGGAAAAAAGGACTAGTATCTAGAGCATATAAAAAATTGAAAAAAAAATACCCCAAAATTTAAAGACCCAATCCAAAAATGGGCATCTGAAATGAACAGACGCTTCTCAGGATAAGTACAATTGGCAAATAAAAATATGAAATAAACTGTTTAATATCACTGATCATTTGAGAGATTCAAAATAATAGTGTGATTCCATATCACTCAAGAAAGAATAACTATTATTAAGAAATCAACCAATAGTAAAAGTTAATGGGAATGTGGGGAGAAAGGAACACTTTGCAGTTGGTGGGAGTGTGCAACCACTGTGGAAATCAGTGTAAAGGTTCCTCAAAATCTAGGACTAGAGGTCCCATTTGACCCAAGTATTCTCCTTCTTAGTATCTTCCCAAAGAATTAAAAGTATTATACTACAGTGATGTACACATACTGATGTCTATTGCAGCATTGTTTTTATAAATTGGGAGAAACCCAAATGACCATCAACTCATAAAGGATAAAAAGGTGTATTTTTAATATAATGGAGTATATTCATTCAGTCATACAGAAAGATAAACTTGAGGCATGTATAGCTAAGTGGGTAGATCTTGAGACTGTACTCTTAAGTGTAATATACACTTAAGTGTGATATATGTAAATATCACCTTGTCTCTCTGATGTGAAAAACCGATAGTGTGTAAATAAGAACCAAAAAGTATAATAGATATTATAAAATAGGAAGAAATTATTCAAAAGAAAGACAAATGTGGGACGAGATGAGAAGATAAGTATAAAATGGGAAAAAAGTTTTGTAAATAAATGGGAGAGAAAAGGTTGAAGGGAGAGGATTGGGATGGGGAAAAAGAGGAACTAATACATATCTTGTAAAAGTATAAGTTTTTATGATTAATGTGATCATGATGTATACTTAAATTATACCAATAAACTTAATAAAAGAGACTAATGCCTTAAAGTAAGGGTGATAATGGAAACTTGAGAACAATTTTGGACATAGAAAATGTTCAACTCATTACTATAACCTCACATACCATGTCCTTATAAATACTAAAGGTTATATATGAAGATTTTTAATCCCATTTCATGTACATCATCCAGGACTTATAAGTAACTGTCCTAAGCACTGAAATTAAACACTACATGGAAAATAAAATAAGATAAATAAAATCACATTATACACACTTTTGCCGTTTGGCTAGAAAGGAAGCAGCTGTAAAGTTGAGGCCATGAAAACTGTGGTACTGAATGTTAAAAATAAGCCAAGTACTTTGAATTGGGATAAAAGATGGCCAGGAAACATCTCAAAAATTGACCAGACCCTAGTATATGTGAGCTCAAAGGTGTACTTCAGAAAACAACTTTGAAAGACTTTGATTTGAGAAGAAAGCCCCAGATCATCCTGGTCATTCAGGACTGTCTAAGGAAGTATTTCCCTCAGCTTAGCCATTTAAGCATTCAGAAGGCATTGCAGTGTTGGGCCAATGAAACCTAGTTATTGTTAAGCAGGTGGAAGAAATTGGTACCATCCATATGGTCCTTGTTTTACAGGCATGCAAAATGCAAGATTTATAATGTCCTGGAGACTTCCACTTAGGTTTCAGAGGCAAGCCTAGGAGACCAGGCAGTGTCCTTCAGAGGGTGATGTGTGAAGCTATGATAGTGGAACCAAATGTGTAGTGGACAATCTAGGAAGTTCAAGATGCCAGGAATGTGGATCTTCTGCTGAGGAAAACTACAGGCAGATCCTGCCAAATGGAGAGGCCACTTTAATTGCAGTTGGCCATGCCACAGGGCAGGATTGCCCAAGCCCCTTACAGTTCTCAACCTAATGCAGCATGCCTCAGGAGGTGAACAGGGAGCTACAAGGTTTAATCTTTGCCCCAGTGGGGTGCAATATTAGCTTTTTTAAAATTCCTGTCCACTCCCCACCCCTCCCTTTTGAAATAGGAGTGTTTACTCTGTACCATTATGTGCTAGAATTCTTTAGTCTTCTTTTTGATTTTCACATGTATGCACATCTAAGAATGTCTTGAGTGTCAGAGAAGAGTTTGGACTATAATTTTTCAACAACACTGGAGTAGTAAAAGTTTACTATCTTACTTGAGATTGACTAGGTGCACTTTACATCATGATATTGACATGATCTTTTTTTTTTTTTTTTTTTGCTTTTTGAGATAGGGTCTCTCTATGCATTTCAGGCAGGCCTTGTGCTCACTCTGTAGCCCGGGCTAGTCTTGAACTTACAACAATCCTCCTGCCTCAGCCTCCTGAGTGCTGGGATTACAGGCGTGAGCCACCATGCCCAGCTGACATGATGCTTTTGGGGGCCAGAGATGAGTACTATGGTTTAGATCTAAAATATTCCCCAAAAGTTTCATATATTTTGAAGTGGGCTTGTTTGGAAGATACAGGCTGCTGGAAGAGTGACCTGGAAGAGTATTATTGTCCTTGGCTCTTCCTTTTTCTCTCTGCTTCCTGAATGCCATTGGTTAAGTATTTTTTCTCTGCCATGCCACTTCTATTTTGGAGCCAACTCACTGTGAGCTAATTCCTCTGTAAACCATAAAGTTGTAAATGTTGGGTATTTTTCCCAGTGACAAGCAAGCTGAGTAATACCACACTCCATGAAAAGAAGGTAATTCTTATACTCTGAAGCTTCATCCACTTGTACACACATGCCTTTCTCTTTGTAGAACAAAACTACCCTGTTCTGTTCTTTAATCTCCAAGTGTTTAGTTTTGGGTCAAGTGCAAGCTCCACATATTAAAAGTTGTAATTATCTAGCCACAAATAATGAGACCTACACTCTCAACACAGTATTAAGTGTACAATAAATATTAATTATAAACACAATGGTATAAGGCAAATCTCTAGAACTTTGACAACTGGCAGGAATAAATCTTTATACCATTGAATAGCATTTATCAGTTGCCATTTTTTTCTTCCCATGCTTAGCAAACACACCATTCTACTCTTTGCTTCTGAGTCTTGCTATTTTAGAAACATCATATAACTGGAATCATTCAGTGTTTGTCTTTTTGTGATTATCAGGTTTCACTTATCATAATGTTCTTAAACTTCATTTATCATATAACTCTATAACTTGAAACTATTTACTATTTGTTAATTTATTTATTGTTCAGTATCAGGGACTGAACCTAGTGCCTTCACATTGAGCTGCATTTCTAATCTTTTTTTTTTTTAATAGTGAGACAAGGTTTCATGAAGTCACCAGATTGCTCAGGCTAGGTTTGAATTTGTGATCCTCCTGCCTAAACCTCCAAGAAATGGTGTTTTCCTTTTCAAAGGCTAAATGATATTTCATTGAGTATAGGTATGTTACAATTCAAATGTGTCTCCCAGAATTTCATGTGTTGGAAACTTAATCTCAAATGTTGTACATTAATGATAGATACAGGTATGATCTTTGGTAAATAATTATGATTAGATGATATCATGAAAATGGGGTTGCAATGGTAGCATTTATGACTTTAAGGATAGAAGGAGATGGCATGCTTCCTTTGTATCCCCTTATCACTGTGATAACACCAAGAAGGTCCTCACAGGATGCCAAGTGTGTGACAGCACCAAGCTCTTGGGCGTCCATCCTCTAAGACTGTGAGCCAAATCAATTTCTCTTGTTTATAAATCATCTGGTTTGGGTATTTTGTTACATAAATTCAAAAAATATAGACATACATTTTTTATTTTTCTATCTATAGACACTTAGGTTGCTTTTATATTCAACTGCTGTAAATAAGGTGGAATTAACACAAAAATGTAGAAATCTCTTCAAGACTAATTTCAATAGTTTGGATAAATATTCAGAAGCAGGATTGTGAGATATAATACTTCATTTTATCCTTTTTTTGAGAAGACTTCATACTTTTTGCACATCAATTTATGTTCCTACCAATAGTGCACAAAGGCTCCAATTTATTCACTTCATCATCGGCTCCTATTTTCTTTCCTTTTTTGTTCCTTTAAAGCTGTCAATAGATGTGAGGTTACATCTTATTGTGTTTTTTTAAACTTCCTTGTTCATTACTGATATTGAGTATTTTGTCATCAACCTATTGAAGATTTGTAAATCTACTTCAGAGAAATTCAGGTTATTTGTCCTTTTTTAAAAGCACACATTTTCAATTGTTTTCCTTTTACCATGCAGTATTTTAAAATTTGATGCAGTCTCATTTGTCTATTTCTGCTTTTGTTGCATTTGCTCTTGATGTAATACAAAAAATCATTGTCAACATCAGTGTTACAGCTTGCCCTCTAGGAGTTATATGTTTCTAGTTTTTTCTCTTATACCTCTACTTCAAGTTGCTTTTAAAAATGATATAAGGTAAGTTTCCAATTTCATTCTCTTTAGCGTGAATATATTTTCCTTGTGCCATTTCTTAAAAGTCTGTCTTTCTCCACTGTGTATTCTTAGTATGTATCTCAAAAATCACTTGATAGCATTTTGGAGGTTTCTTTTTCGGGTTTTAATCTTATACTACTGGTCTCTATGCCTGTCTTTGTGCTAATACCATACTGTTTTATTACTGTGGCTTTGTGACATGTTCTGACATCAGAAGGTATGATATTTCCAATATTTTCTTCTTACTTGATTGCTTTGATTATTTAGCTTCTTTCATTGTAACATATGACTTTTGGATTTTTTTCTATTTGTCTAAAATTTGTTTTCTATTTGTTTAAAATTTGGATTTTGATAAGAATTGTATTAAATATATAGACCACTTTTGATAACATAGACATTTTAATATTATTTATTACCACTTCCAGTCCACAAGCACAGGATTCCTTCTATGTATTTTTTCATATCTATTTTAACTTTGTTCATCAATGTTTTATAATTTTCAGGGTAAAAATCTTTTGCATCCTGTTTAGGGCTAATTCTAAGTATTTTAATCTTTTTGATGCTATTAAAATGGAATTGCTTTTGTAATTGTCTTTGAAGAGTTTTGATCATTAGCATGCAGTAACAGAGTTTCTATGTTAATGTCATTTTGTGCACCATGACTGAATTTATTTATTGGTTTTAGCAGTTTTGTGATGTGTGTAAAAAGTTAATAATGTTTGCTATGTGCAATAACGTGTCATCTTCAGACAACTTTACTTATTTCTTTCTAATTTTGTTTTCTTTTATTTCTCTCTTGTCTAATTGCTCTGAGTAGGAATTCCAGTAATATTTTGAAGAGAATTGATGAAAATGGGCATCTTTATCTTGATCTTAAAGGAAAGGAATCTGATCTTAAATGAAATGATATCAACATTTACCTTTGAATATGATGTTAGCTATGGACATGTCATATATGGCTTTAATGTCTTAAGATGATTTCTTCTTCATCTACTTTGTTTAAAGTTTTTTTTTTTTTACCATGAAGAGATGTTGAATTTTATCAAATGTTTTTTCTGTATCTATTGACATAACTGTCTGATTTTCTTTGTTTTGTTTTGTTTTGTTTTTCAGACAGGGTCTCTTATGTAGTTTGGCCTGAACTTGAACTCTGTGTGTGGCACAAATTGCCTTTGAACTCATAGCAGTCCTCCTGCTCCAGACTCCTGAGTACTAGGATTACAAATATATGCCAGAAACATGATTTTCAAACATCATTTTGTAAATAATGTATCACACATTTAGGTTATCTATACAGAACCATCCTCGCGTCCCAAAGATAAGTTCAAGTTGACCATGCTGTTTGATCATTTTAATGTGTTGTTTAATTTGGTTTGCTAATATTTTCTTCAGAACAAGTGTTTATATTTATCAAGAGTATTGGCTGCTAATTTTACATTGTCTGGTGGTCTCTATGTCTGACTTTGGGAGCAAGATAATGCTGGCTTTGTAAAATGAGTTTAGAGGTGTTCCATGTTTAAATTTTTGCAAGAGTTTGAGAAATATTGACATTAATTCTTCTTAAAATGTTTGATAAAATTCACCAGAAAAGACATTAAGTCCTGTGCTGGGGATTTAGCTTTGTAGCATAAGCACTTGCCTGGCAAGAATGAGCTCATGAGTTCAAACTCTGGCACCTGAACTTTTCATTGTCAGAGTTTTTAAGTTACTAATTCAGGCTAAGGTATATAGCTCAGTGGTGCAGATGCCTGCCTGGCAAGAACAAAGTCCTGAGTTCAATTCCCGGCACCCCCCAAACAATTTACTAATTCAACCTTATGCATTATCAATCTGTTCAGATTTTTCATTTCCTCATGATTCACACCAGCTAAATTGTACTTGTGTAGGAATTTTTACATTTCTACTAAATTATACAATTTTTTAGACTATTCTCATAATAGTAATTGATGACCCTTTGTATTTCTTTGATGTCTGTTTTAATAGCTTCTCTTTATCCTTATTTTGATTTTTTCTTTTCATTTAGTCTAGCTAAACTATGAACATCATGCTGATCCTTAAAAATCAAACTAAATTTTATTGATTTGTAAATTATTTTTATATTCTTCATTCTGTTTATTATGTTCTAATCTTTATTGTTTTGTCTTCCTCTAGTGCCAGTTTCTCTTTTCTTTTGATGGGCTTCATCCCATTTCTCAATAACTATTATACATTTTGGATGCTATATAGTCTTTCAACTTCTTACACTAGAGAGACAATATGATATTTACAAATGTGAGCCTGATTTATTTTGCTTACGAGTATGTTCTCAAGCTGCATCCATTTACATATAAATGTCTCTAGTTTATTCTTCTTTTTAGCTGAATAGTACTCCATTGTATAAAAATACCACAACTTTTTTATCCATTACTCAGTTGATGAACTTTTGGGTTATTTCTAAGATTTGGTTATTACAAATTGTGCTGCTATAAACGTGAACACGTATATGTTGCTGTGGTATGATGTTTTTAATGCTTTTGGAAAGATACCCAGAAGGAGAATATCTGAGTGGAATAAGACCTCTAATTGTAGTTTTTTGATGGTTTTCCACACTGATTTCCACAGTGGATGTACCAATCTACACTTTGTTCAACAGTGTAGCAAGGTTCCCCTTTCCCCACATCCCTTCCAGCATTTGCTATTTTTTGATTTCTTGATGATAGTCATTCTTTCTGGAGTGAGATTTTTGGATTAAGTCATTTTTGGATTAAGTCTTTGAATTTGGGGGATCTGATTTCTTTCAGTTCTTTATAGTTTCTAGATAAAAATCTGAGAGACAGTTGGATAAAATTTTTTCTCACTCTTTGAGTTGTCTTTTTATTCCATTCTTGATTTCTTTGGCTGTGCAAAAGCTTTTTAATAAGGTGAGATCCAGTTGTTGATTCTTTGAATTGTTTCCTGTACAGTTTAGGTTTAGTACATGAAATCTCTGTGTGCATGTGTCTTCAAGATTTCTACCTATTTCCTCTTCCAGTAGATTGAGTGCTTCTGTTTTATTTAGATCTTTGATCCTTTTTTACTTTAGATTAGTGCATGATGATAGACATGGGTCTACTTTTAGTATTTGGCATGTAGAGAGCCAGTTTTTCCAGTACCATTTATTAAAGGCCTATATTTCATCCAGTGAACATGTTTGGACCCTTTGTCAAACTAAAATGGATGAATATGTTTGTAGTAGTGTTTGCTTGTTCCAGTATGTTCCACTGATTCTTAGGGTTTTTTTTTCTAGTGTCATGCTGATTTTATCATAGTAGCTTTGTAATATAATTTCAAGTCAGGGATTGTGACATCTCATACTTTACCTTTGTTGCCCAGAATTACTTTTACTATTCTGTGGCTCTTCTGGTTCTAAATGAATTTTAGAATTCTTTTTGTAGCTCTGTGAGGAATGCTAGTGGTATTTTGATCTGGACTGCATTAAATTTGTATAACAATTGGGAAAGTACAGCAATTTTCACTATGTTGGTTCTTATCCATGAACAAGGGACATCTTTCTAGTTTGTGTTATCTTCTTCAACATACTTTTTTTAGAGGAGTGTAATTTTCAATGTCTAGATCTTTTACTTCTTTCATTAGACTGATTCCTAAGTTTTTCTTTGTTGTTTTGGTTTGTTTATTTATTTGTTTATTTTTGGATGCTACTGTGAAGTACGTAGTTTCCCTTATTGAATTTGTTGTTTCTGTAAGGAATGCTATGTATTTTATAGTGCCCATCTTGTATCCAGCTATGGTATGGATTTGATTATTAACTCTATAAATCTTTTTGATGGATTATTGGCATATTCTATGCAGAGTATCATGTTGTCTGTATATAATGATAATTTATCTTCTTCATTTCCTATCCTTATTCCATTTATTTCTCTCTCTGTTTTCATTGTTCTGGCTAATGTTTCCAGAACTATTTTGAATAGGATTGGTGATAGTGTACATCCTTGTCTTATTCCTGATTTTAGAGTGAAAGCTTTCACTTTTTATCAATTTAGCATGTTGGTTGTTGATTTGTTTTAGATGGCTTTCATTGGATAGAGGTAGAGAACAACTTCCAATTTTCTGTGTGTTTTATATGAATGACTATTGGACTTTGTCAAAAATTTTGGCATCTATTAAGCTAATTATGTGATTTTTGTCTTTGGCTCTGTTGATATGACATATTACATGTATTGATTTGCATGTGTTGAACCATCCTTGAATTCCTAGAATGAATCCCACTTAATCATGGTGGTAGTCTTGATGATTTGCTGCATTCTGTTTGTTTGGATCCTATTGAAGATTTTTGCATCTATATTCATTAGGAAGATTGGTGTGTAGTTCTCTTTTTGGTTCTTTCTCTGGTTTGGGCATCAGGGTAACACTTCGCTCCAGGAATGTGTTAAATTGTTGCTTCCCTTTCAGTTTCATTAATGAGTTTGAAGGGTATTGGCATTAAATCTTCTAAAAGTTTCTTGTAGAATTCAGCATGAATATATTAGTACTTGGGCTTTTCTTTGTTGGTATGTTTTAAATTACATTTTCAATCTAATTAACTGATACTGGTTATTTAGTTTTGGTTATTCATGTTTTTTATATCTTCTGTTTCAGATTTGGTAATTCATATGTATCCAGGAATCTATTCCTTTCTTCTGTTTTTTCCATCCTGTGAAACTAAAGGTTTTCAAAATTGGTATTAATTACCTTCTAAATTTTCACAGTATCTATAATTGTTTCACTATTTTCATTCCTCATTTCATTAATTTGAGTCTTTTCTTCCTCTTTTTTTTATAAGATTGGCTAAGGGCTTAACCATTTTATTTATTCTTTCAATGAACTGTCTCTTCAGTTTATTAATTATTTGTATTGCTTTCTTAGTCTCAATTGCATTAATTTCTGCTCTGATCTTTAAAATTTCCTACATTCTATGGGCTTTGGCCTTGTGCTGCTCTTCTTTTTCTAGGAGCTTGAGGTGCCACATAGGTTTTTTATTTGTGCTCATTCTCTTTTCCTGATGTGAGAATTCACTTATATAATTTTCCTCCTAGAACTGCTTTCACTCAGTCCCTTATGTTCTGGTATGTTTTATCTCCATTCTTCTTTAGTTGATATATTGTTTAATTTCTTTAATTTTTTTTATTTAAAGAAAAACAAGCATGTAAAGGGTAAAGATAATACAGAATTTTTTAAAAAAGATAAACAATAAGAAATCACTAGTTGATAAGTTACACATTGTCCTCTTAGAAATAGTTGTTCAAGTTACAAAATTAAAGCATATGAAGTAGATTTTCAAACAGTGAGACTGTAAACAGCTATGCATGCATGAGTCTCATTTCTATCCTTTCTGTATTAGATGGAAAAAACAAAACAGCAAGACAAAACAAATTCCTATGAAAACAAGAAACCAAAAAGTCATATAAAACCACAGTACAACTTGATCTACAATGATTACTGTGTTGTTTCTTATTATCATCAATAGAATTGTCCATATCAGCAGGCATAATTAAATTGTAGCAGTATAATTGAATGTAGCAGTACAGAACAATATTAGTAAAAATAAAACATTGTAGACAGTATAAAACTTCAAAGGCAGGTAATATTCAAACCATAGTGGATATTCTAGTGATTCTTGTCATCTTCAGTGCAGTTGCCTGTACTCTCAGACTTGATACTATCAATCATAACAGCTTTGAATAAAATCTATCAATACAAAACAGTGATCTAACAAACCAGATTCGATTACAATCAGTCATGGTAAAACAGTGTAGGTTATACAGAACGTTAGATTAAGTTAATAGGAAATTAAGGATGATTACCCTACTATATTCTGTTATTTTTGGGCTGTCTGTGCCCTCAAATCTAGTACAGGTAGAATGACTGGAACAGATTATAATACATCTAAGCAGAGTGGTGTGAGTAATGTGGGTTTTAAATCCTGATGCACTACTAACAATATAGTGTATCAAGGCCATCTATGTTAGAGATTCTAGCCATCCTTCTCTGCCTCATTTCTGCTATGCTTTTTCTGCCTTTGTTTATCTACTTTTTTCCTTCATTCTACTGCCTGCCCCACTCATTGAGGCCTTTCTGCCACTGTTCCTAAAATCCTGGTATTTTTTTCTCTTTCTCTAGAATGTCCTTCAATATTCTCTGTAGGGTTGGATTGGTGGTCACAAATTCGCCCAGTTCCTCTTTGCCATGGAAGCATCTTGTTTCTCCATTAATTTCTAGTGACAGCTTTGCAGGATACATCAATCTGGGCTGGAGGTTATTTTCTTTCAGGGCTTGGAATACTTCACTCCAAGCTCTTCTTGATCTGATGGTCTGTGTCCAGAAGTCAGCTTTGATCCTGATGGGCTTGCCTTTATAGGTAATCTGTTTCTTTTCTCTGACAGCTTTTAATATTCTGTTTTTATATTGGATTTCTAATTTCTTGATTATTATGTCTGGGTATAGATCTGTTTTGGTTATAGGTGGCTGGAGTTCTGTATGCCTCACATAACCAAATGTCATTTTCTTTTCCCATGCTTGGGAAGTTTTCCTTAATTATTTCTGTGAATAGCCTTTGTAATTCACCTGTTTGTATGCCTGCTTCTTTATTCACATTTCTTATTCTTAAATTTTAGATTCTTTTGTCATCTTCTAGCCTTTGTATTGTTACTGCCTGTTTCCTTGTTATTTTTAAGGGATCTTTCCTGTCATGATCACACATTGCAAATTTGTCTTCAAGTTTTGATAGTCTATCCTTAGTTTCTTTTAAGGAGCTTTGCCAGCTTTCAATGGAGTTTTTAATTTCCTGGTAGTCTCTTTGAATCTGCTTCATGTATTCTATATTTTCTTTATATTCTTTATCAAATGTTTCTCTCCTTTTTTTGTGTTCCTCTCTTCTTCCATCTATATCTTCCTGAGAGATGCTTCCTGAGAGCATTTCTTTTATTAGTCTACTCATTTCTTGCTTTACCTGATTTCAGTTTTGAGCTTGTCTACAAGGTCCTGAAGATGTCTCTTAATGTCCATTGAAGCCATGTCTGATGTTGCATTTTTTGCCACCCTCAGTCTCCCTTGTTTTTCCCTCTCCTGGATCAGGGCTCTCAGGGTTCTGGTCTGGGGGCCTCTTCTTGCCTCTCTCTCCTGTCATCATCCCAACTTCCTCCACACAGGTGTACAGTGCAAGTCTCAGCTCCCTTCCCTTTTGGCCATGGTTCCTCCAAAGCATGCTGGCAAGGGACCTCCACACTCTCCTGCCTGCTCTTGTCACTAAGATGTAAGCAGGGGCTGGTTAAGCTGGCCCCTCCCCACTGGGCCAGCCAAACTTCAGGGGCCTTCATCAGGTTAGTGTGTGCTAGGTGCAGGGAATAAAGTTGGGATGGCTCATTAGGTCCCAGCCAGGGGCACAACCCAGTACAAGAAAATCCCATGAATCTGCTCTGGGGTGGGAGCAACCAACTGAAGTCACTGTCACTCCCAGTTCAGGATCCTCCTGCCTGATTCCAACATGTCACCCATTTGGTTGCACCCTTCCCATGGGGGAGGTCTCATTCCCAGTACTGACTGTGGATTAATGAAAGTCCCTTCACTGGCTCTGCTCTCCTTTGGGCCCACCAACCCCCAACTTCATTGCTTCTGTGGCTCCTATAAGTGGTGGTGGGAACAAGTTTGGGCAACTATGCTGGCTGGCATGGATTCAACCTGGCACAAATTCAGGCCAGCGCAAACTTAGTGGGTTGCAGTGAAAACACTGTGTTCTGTAAGTTTTAGCTGTTCCAGTTGTAGTCCCAACATGTTTGATGAGCTTTTTTACATTTTAGTTTCTTCATGTGTCAGGAGGATCCATCTCCCTTTGGATCTCTCCAGGATGTTTTATTCTGGTATATAAGTTGTTTTTCCTAGGAGGCTTTGTATTTTGTTGCTCACTGATCAGCCATCTTTAGCTCCTCCCTCTTCTTTAATTTTATCTATGAACCATTGGTTGTTTAATTGTCATATGTTTATGGAATTTTTGTGGATTTTTTAGTATTCATTTCCAATTGCTTTGCACTATGGTTGAATTGTATGCATAGGGTAATTTCAGTTCTTTGCATTTACTTAAACATGCTCTGTGGGCTAGTATATGGTTTGTTTTAGAGGATGTCTCATGTACAGTGGAAAATAATACATATTCTGATGATGTTAAGTGGAACACTATGAAAGCATCTACTGAATCCATTTGTTCATAGGTTTGGTTCAGTTCTGATATTTATTTTTGTATTTTAAAAATGAAAAAAGATTTAAAATGATGTTATAGAATTTCAAAACAAAATAATAGGAGAGTAAAACTGGTTAATATATTGCATATTGTTATCTTGAAAATAGTTGTTCAGATTACAAAATATAGGCATAAAATGATCAATGATGCAAGAAAAGCACAATCTGTTCTTTTTGGTGAAATGAGATTATATATAATTTTCTCTTCTTTCTTTTCTCCTTTTACCTATCATGATTGTTCTTTCTTTTTGAGAAGTTTTTTCCTCTTTCATTTTCACTATATCTATTGAACATTTTTGATATTATTTACTCTTTCTGTTTTCTACACTAAGTAGACAATGTGATATTTAAATATTTAGTCTGATTTATTTGACTTTTGAGTATGTTCTCAAGTTGTATCCATTTACCCATAAAAACCTCATTTATTCTTTTTTATAGCTGATCAAAACTCTGTTGTATAAAAATATCACACTTTTTTATACATTCTGTGGTTGATGAGCATTTTGGGTTTTTTCCAAGATTTAGTTATTAAAAATTGTGCTGCTATAAACAAGGGTACAATATATTACTGTGATGTTTTCAGTTCTTCTGGGAAAATGTTCTGAAGGGGAATAGCTGGATTGAATGGGACTTCCAATCCTAGGTTTTGAGGAATTGCCACATTGAGTTCCATACTTGTTGTAACAGTCTACACTCCCATCAACAATTAGAGAAAGATTCCTTTTCCCCTAGGGCCTTCCAGTATTTGTTATTGATTGATTTCTTGATAATAGCCATTATTTCAAGAGTGAAATATAATCTCAGTGTTGTTTTAATTTGCATTTCTTGAATGACTAGTGAAGTTGAACATTTCTTCATATATTTAATTGCTATTTGTATCTGAGAGGTATGTATTAATCTCACATGCTCATTTTTGGATTGGGTCTTTGAATTTAATGGGTATGATATTTTTTCACTTCTTTTTAGGTTCTAGATAGAAGTCCTATGTCTAAAGGACAGTTGGTTCAAGTTTTTCTGTCTGTGAGTTTTATTTTGACTCTGTTGTTGATTTCTTTTGATGTGCAAAGGCATTTTAATAAAATGAGAACTCCATTGTTGATTCTTTGAAGTACTTCTTATGCAGTTTGTGTTTTGTTCATGAACATTTTGCCTACCCCTGTATCTTCAAGATTTCTTCCTACCTTGCTGTCTAGTTTATTTATTTATTTGTTTTTGGTACTGGGGATTGAAGTCATGACCTCATGCTTGCCAGGCTTGCACTTATGCCGCTGAGCTAAACTCCCAGCCCGTGTAGTATATTTAATGTTTCTGTTTTAATATTTAGATGTTTGATCCATTTTGACTTTAATTCAGTGCATAGTGATAGATATATGTCTAGTTTTAGCCTTTGGCATGTGAAAAGCCAATTTTTCAAGTACCATTTATTAAAAAGGCTATGCTTCTTCCAGTGAATATGTTTAGCATTTGGCAGTTCCAATAACTGTCTGCTGATATTTTGTCC
Organism: Hydrochoerus hydrochaeris; assembly: GCA_004027455.1. Taxonomy (NCBI): domain Eukaryota; kingdom Metazoa; phylum Chordata; class Mammalia; order Rodentia; family Hydrochaeridae; genus Hydrochoerus; species Hydrochoerus hydrochaeris. The sequence goes on from PVLA01005468.1 coordinate 24,575, forward strand.
AGTTGATCTCTTTGTGACAATGGGATATTAAGATCTCCTATTATAATTGTGTTATTGCTTATTTGATTTTTCATATCTATTAAGAATTATCTTACATAGTTGGGTGCTCCCTTATTTGTTGCATACATATTTATGATTGTTATTTTTTCCTCTTGAAGTTTTTCCCTAGCAAGTATATAGTGACTGTCTTTATTTCTTATGGTCACTCTTGGTTTGAAGTTCACATTGTCTTCAAATAGAATAATTACCATATCTTTTTTTTCTTGGTTCCTGTTGCATTGGAAGACTGTTGCCCATCCTTTGACTTTAAGTCTATGAATTTCCTTTTGAGTTAAATATGTTTATTGTATACAGTATATTGTTGGACCTTGTTTCTTGATCCATTCTTCCAGTCTATTTCTTTCGATTGGTGAATTGAGGCCCATTTACATTGATGTTTCTAGCTGATATGTATTGGTTTATCCTTGTCCTGATATTTTCATCCTGTTAGTTCCCTGCTTTTCCCTTCTGTTTAATGGCTGGCCTTGCCTAGTGGTGTCTTTCTGATGTTGTTCTTGGAATTGTGGGCAATTTTATCTCTGTCTAGCATATGTTTCATTACTCTTTATAGGGAAGTTTTGGTGGTCATGAATTTCTTCATTTGTTCTTTGTCATGGAAGTGTCTTACTTCTTCATGAATTTTGAAAGATAGTTTTGTAGGTTACATCAGTTTGGGGTTTTCTCTCAGGAATACTTGAAATACTTCACTCCAAGACCTTCTTGACTTGAGTGTTTGTGTTGAGAAGTCTGCTGTGATTCTAATAAGCTTTCCTTTATAAGCAACCTGTTTCTCTTCTCTAACAGCTTTTAATATTCTGCTCTTGTGCTTAATTTCTGTGACCTTGATTATTATGGTTCATTTATTTGTATGTGAAATTCTTTATCTATGCTTGGAAAGTTTTCTGCCATTATTTCTGTGAAGAAGTTTTTTATTTATGCCATTTGTGACTCTTGCTTTCTCATTGATCCAAATCAATCTTATATCATTCTTCTTTGCTTCATATTGTAGCTGTTGGATTGTTTTTTTCATGGTATCTGGCTATTTTTAAGATGTCTTTGTTTTCATATCACTAATTTCAATTTTGTCTTCAAAATCTGATATTGTAGCCTCTCCATTCAATTTCCTACTTAAAATTTAAAGGGGTATTTTAATTTCTTGGATTTCTGCTTGAGTGTGTTTCATGGATTCAACTTTTTTCCTTGTCAGGCATTTTTGTTTCCATCATTTTTCTAAGCTCATTTACTCTTATTGTGTATTCTCTAATATCTTTGATTCTAAGCATTATTTATTGTTGTATCTGAGAGATTATTTTTCTATAGTCTTTTGACTTATTTTTATACTTCTTTTGCTCTTATTTCAGAAAGTTCTAGTGTTTGACTTCCAGTGTCAGATCTATCTCATTGTGCTCTAGGCTTTTCCTTCATGGGCTGGGGTTCTGAGGTTGCATTTTGCTTTTGTGTCCTGTCATTTTTTTCTCTTTTTATTTTATGTTTTCAGTGCTGATGCTTGCTGATTTTATATGATAGATAGCTTTGTCACTAGTATTGAGGCTTCTCTAAGGGATGTCTCTTCTTGAAGAATATCCTATAGATATAGGTTTTTCATAGCTATCCCAAGAACCTATCTTCCCAGTTTGTAAAGGATACAAAGTTACTGTTTGGCTTAGCACATAATCCTTTGGTACTGAGCTGTGGAAATGATTATGACTCCATGCTAACACAATGATCTAATACAGGGGTGAAAAACTGATCATAATACGTATGACATTCTGGCAACACTAGTACAGTTAGTAATAACAATAATTTTGAGTACAGACTAACTAGTGACAAACTATGATAATCATTAACTTGCTATAACTTTTGACCATAGGGGCAAAAGTTTTAATTCAAGAAATACTGAGGAAAGAGAGGAAAAGTAGCAATAGAAGACAACAAAAAGAAAGGTAAAAAACCTAAACTGTGAGGAAAAAAGGAAGAAAGAGAAGGAAAAGAAGAAAAAAAGAAAATAAAGGGAAGAAGAGAGACCAGAGAAGGAGGCAAGAAAGAAAAGAAAAGAAAAGAAAAAAGACCTCAAGGAAAAAAACACAAAATATAAAACAAAACAAGATGATATCCAAACAGGCAGTAAAGGGATAGCCAATCAGACAAACAAGGTAGTATGAAAGTAGTAAAATACCTCTGGTGTTTATAGTTTTGTGATAGTATTTGTGTCAGATCCCCAAAACGTGTTGTACACTGCAGCCAAGTTTGCCCTGGGGATTGTACTTGATCTGGAGCTCATCATGGCCTCTGGGTGTGGGAGCTGGGGATCTTCTGTTGGTGGAGTTCTCCAGAGCCCAATTACTGGTTTCATCTTGCTGCTTCAGAAGTTCCATGCTGCTGGTCTCACTGATTTCTCTGCCCTCCAAAGGTGTGTGTATTCCTGGGCCAGGCTGTCCTGGGTCTCGGAGTTTTGATCAGTCTGCCCACCAAAACTGTCTGTCTCTTTGATTCTTGGGGACAGTTTTTTACTTAAAATCTATTTTGTCTAATGTTAAGTATGGCTATTTCTGTTCTCTTTCATTGTTACATGCACAAAATATCTTTTTTATTCTTTCATTTTCAGCCTATGTGTGCTCAAAAGTCTCTTATAAATAACTTTTATTAGCTGATGCTTTGTTTTTCTTTCAGCCATTTCATGTCTGTTCATTAGCAAATTACACTTATATACAAGTAAAGTAATTACAGATAAGAAAAGAATGAAATATTACCACCTTCTTTTCTGTTGTTATGGTAGCTTGTCTTATTTTTCCTTTCCTTATTTTTTCTTTTGTGTTTCTTTGTGTGCTTTTTGTTGTTGTGACATGTTTTGACACTTTTCTCATTTTATTTTCTGTACCTTCTATAGATTTTTTATTTGTGTTTACCAAGAGACTTGCATAAAGAATGAAGTGTTTTAACATTTTGTTTTGTTCTTTGGCATTTTCTGTATTCAATTTAAGGTACTTCTGGTAGCATTTCATGTAAGTCAGATCTACTGGTATGAAGTCGCTCATTTTTTTTTTAATTTTAAAAGCAAAACAGAAAAAAAGGATAGAAACTAAACAGAATTTTAAAGAGTAGTAAGAAATTAGCACTGGTTAATATAGTGCACATTGTTTCTTAGAAGTAGTTGTTCAGGTTAAAAGATCTAGGCACAAAAATAATCAATCAAACAACGACAGCACAAACTGTGCTTTTTGATGAACCAATAGAGGTTCATAGTATAGTTATCTATCTTGCATACAAATACATCCATCTATCCCTCAGGTTTTGTTTATGTTGGGTAATCCTTATTTCTCCTTAGTCTTTGCAGTGCAGTTTCCCTAAGGATAATATTCTTAGTTGACAGCTTTTCTTTTTCTTTCAGTTCTTAGAAAATATTGTCCCACATCATTCAAGCCTGCAAGGTTTCTGCTTAATAAACCACTAGTATTATGGTTTTTCCTTGTAAAGTGATGAGCTACTTTTCTCTTGTGTTTAAAACTTTTTCTTTAATTTTTGACAGTTCAAATGTTTTTGTGTGCTCTTCTGTCTGTCTCTCTTAATTGGATTCTGTTTGGGTCCTTAAATCTGAATGTTTATTTTCTCCCTCAGAGTGGGGTGTTTTCAGCTATAATTTATTTAAATAAACTGTATGTCTCTTTCTTTTTCTGTTATTCAATCAGTGCTTCCATAATGCACATTCTGGTTGGCCTGGTGGTATCTGATAAGTCCCTTAGCTTTTGGACAATTCTTTACATTGCTTTTTCATTTTGTTCTCCTGACTGTTTAATGCTAAATGGCTTATCTATAAGTGTGTTTATTTTTTCTTTTACTTTGTCAAGTCTGCTTTTGAATCCTTCTAGTGACTATTTTAGTCTAGTTAATGTGTTCTTCAGCTCCAACATTACTTTTTTGCTACTTTTTGGGGGGGGGTATTTTCTGTTTCTAATTCTATTTTTTTAGCTCATTAATCATCTTTATAATTAATTGTGAAGTTTTGGTAAGGGTAATTCATATACCTTTGTTTCTTTTGGCATTATTTCTGAAGTTGCATTGATCTTTCAATTGAGATATGTTTGCTGCAACTTTTTACTCCTCCTTTATTTCTGTTGATACCTGTATATTTTTTAAAAAATACTCACTTCCAGTGATTTTATAATGACTACATATAAGAAAAAATATTTCACCAATAAGTCTGGGTAGAGAGATTCTGGGATCTCTTTAAACTCTTATGGATACATTTTCAAGCACTTAAAGGGTTTTAAAAGTAAAATTTCTGATTAAATAGCAAATTCCTAGTTAAAGAATTTTATTTCATTTTTTCCTAGACTGCATCACTCCCCTTCTCATGTGGTATCTGTCTGTAACATTATGGGTCCTCAGGAGCAACAAGACCTATAGGTCTGGCTCTTTATTTTTAGTAACTCTAACAGACACAATGTATGCAAGGTCCTGACAGCGCTCCGCACACATGGAAGGGACACCTCTCTGTCAGAAAGCCCTCCTTTCTCTTTAAAAATTAGAATACTGATTGTATATTTCACTCTTCTTTATCTCTTCCCAGGAAAAAAAATGAAGGGCTGAAATATTTTCATCCTAATTTGGATAGACTTTTGGTGGTGGAGGAAGGGACTATGGTAAGGAAATACATCAAATTTAAAATTTTTCTACTGACTATACTGTAGCTGATTTTGTTGTCTTACAGGGTACAGAGTGCTCAGATTTCTGCAGTTATCATAAACTCAATTGGTTTGTGTTTTGTTCTTGATTCAATGTGTCCATTAGGGGATGGAAATCTAAGGTTTCCCATTCTGGCATTTTATGATGTCTTTTCCTCATTTTACATTTTGTTCAAATATTTGTTTCCCATATGGGATAAGAGAAACTTCCAAAGGGAATTGGTCACTCTAATGATGATGAACTCTATGTGATACCAGTGGGGAGATATAAAAACCTTACACTATATAGGCTACATTTTATGCCACTGGGTTGGTGTTCTTCATAAACTCAGTGACAGTTTTTTGAGTAGCTTATGTTGATATTCAGATTCTACATTTGTAGGAAGAAATGGGAAATTCCTTCTGAGGAATTTTATGCATCAATTCAGAATTTAAACTTAGTGTTACTGGGATGAATTCTTATTTTATTGTTGTAGTAGTATCATGTATCAGTCTGGGTAGAGATTCTGAGATCTCTTTAAACTCTTACGGATATATTTTCAACCAATTAAAGGATTTTAAAAGTAAAATTTCTGATTAAATAGCAAATTCCTAATTAAAGAATTTTATTTGTTCCATTTTTTTTCTAGACTGCATCATGTATCATGTATTTACTAATTTTATGATTACTCAAAAATTTCTTCTGTATACATGCTACTCCTTTACAATTAAATTTTAATTGACACAGTGTTTGTATATACTTGTAGGTAATGGCACAATAATTTTATACATATGTGTAATAAATAATGATCAAATCAGATTAACAATTTTATATCCCAATATGTATCATTTCTATGTACTAGGAAACTTTGTCCTACAATTTTCTAGTTATTTTTAAAATATATAATACACTATCATGAATTATAGTGTCACATTGTCACATGAAACATTAGGATGAATCCCTCCCACCTAACTGTACTTTGATATTCTTTATGTAATCTTTCTATTCTTACTATACACTAGCATTTCTGGTTTCTACTGACCATTATTCTACTCTTTTCTATTATAAGGCCTTTATTTTTGCTTTCACTAACAGGCGAAGACATGCTCTTTGTCATTCTTGTGTCTAGCTTATTTGGTTTAATATAACGTCTTCAGTCTCACTCATGTTGCCACCAATGACAACAGTACATTTTTTATGGATAAATAATGTTCCATTGTTTATGTACACTGCATTTTTTTATCCATTCACCTGCCAGTTGTCACCTTGGTTTCTTTCATGTCTTAGTTATTGTGTATAAGGTTGTAAGAAATATATTAGTTCAGGTAAACAGAGAGTAGAAAGAAATTATTTCATTTCCCTAGGCTATATACCCAGTAGTGGTATTGTTGGATTATGTGATATTTCCATTTTTATCTTTATGAAAATTTTCCATGATGTAATTCCTGATGACTAAACTAATTCATATTCCCACTAACAGTGTATAAGAATACTTATTTCTCCACAGCATCAACAGAATTTCTTTTTTTAAAAAAAAAAACTTGATAGTAGCCATTCTAACTGGTGTAAGAGAATGTCTCATGATTTTATGGACATTTTCCTTACTGATTATAATGTCAGTAATATTTATTACTTTAAAGCCATTAAAATGTTTGTATTATCAGTATTACATTAAAGTTATTTGAGAAATAAAATTAAATATCTTCCAGCAATGAAAGAACGGTAACTTTCAAATTGAGAGGAATGTTAGCATCTTATTATAAAGTTCTCTGTATTTCAGAGTTCTAATATCTATACCATCCAGTAAAAACTTTCTCCAGTGAGAAAATATAGTAAATCTGAATTCTGTTTGTATGTTGGGGGGTGACACATACTAAATTTTCACCTTGCATTTTATCTATATTCCTGACAATACTGAGGTGTCAGAGAAATACTTTGAATTATAATTGTATCAAACTTTATGGCTTAATCTAACTATATTATAAATAGGGGTTACTCGCCTCACACCCTTGTGACTCATTTCAGTCTCTCTTATAAAGTTACAAATTCCACCTCATCTATCCTCCTTTCCTTTGAACTAACCCCGTTATCCTCTACTTTTTTTTACACAAAGTATAAGTCCCTTAAAACGTTCATGTTTTGTGTGTATGTTTAAAATTAATCTCTTAGAATTGGTTCTCTGCGTCCATATTTCATATTTAAAAATATTTTCTTCTTTCTTTGCTCATAGTAATCTTTTATTGAAAACAGTAAAGCATCTATCATCAATCTTAGCACCTAAAATAGGGTTACACAGTGAACAGAAGCTTATTATACATTTGAAAATGACATTATTCTTTTGTTATGAGCAAAATTATGCGGGATCTTTTCTCAGCCAGAGGCATATGGAGAATCCTTACCAACAAGCAAAGATTCAGAATTCTGAGACATGAAAGACCATTTCTACTCTTCTTCATCAAAAATATTCATTACTTGCCTGTACAGACTGTATAATGCAGTCTGAAAAGCAAGAAATATAAACTCTATCTGAATATTCTATTCTACATCTTGGAATAGGATATAAAATAAAATCTATACTTTTAAGGCTTTATTCCTTGAAGTATTCATAGTACTAAGTGGTAGAGAGAGGTGGCATCAGATCCAGGAATAATTAAGAACTGAAGGACTGTCCAAAAATGCTCATATTAAGTTAGCAATCCATTAGTAAGAGGAGACTTTTATACAGACTTTAAGAATAAAAGCAAGCTTGTAAAAATAAATTGCTATTGTTTTGCAGAATTTCCACACCTTGTATCCTTATTTGTTCCGTACTCGCCTGAAAGTCTCTTTCATTATTTCCCTGTTTTTCATGTCTGAAGCTAATGCTATAGGAGAATATTATGGTAGTCAGTCAATAGCTGATTCTAAGAATGAAGCTCTTGCACTATCTCCACTAGTTGATTGAATTCTTAGTCCCTGAGCAAAACATTTTTCTTTTAACTTACTGCAATGGTGGCTATCACTTTCTGTGAATTCTAGACTGCATTTACTTGGTATTGAAGCAAACAGTTACCTATTTCCTCAGGATTGGAATGTGAAGAAATTATCCAATACTCATCAGGAATATGGGCTACCATAGAATGAGTATTGGTCACTCACTGGATCTCTACATTGAATGCTTGATACTTCCCCACTCCAAACACACACACACACACACACACATGCACACACACACACACACACAAGCTATTTGTGTTAATGCCTGGTTTTACAGGGCATTACCCTTTTGTCATATATATATATCTATACATATATGTATATATATTAGATAAATTACTTCCCATAAAGTTTTACAAACCAAGTTTCTGGAAAAAGATATAATACATGACATACAGTATAATAAATTCCTGTCTTCTGAGGAAGTCGCCTTCCAATCACCAGTAGAAAAGGATATATTATTTGCATGAAAAACTGAAACTGATAAAGCAGTTGCCCTTTGAAAAATCTATAGATTACATTGCTATAACTTTATCCAGCATTTCAGTAAAATTTGTAGCAAAGTCACCTCATTGACTGTATACTCTCTGGTAGTCAAGCTTACAATCAATCAATGGAGATAACCAGAAATATAGTAGCCTAAAAAGTTACAAAAGGCATGGATAATTTCCCTTTGAGTAATAATCAATTAACGATAACTCAGAGCTTTTAACCTAATTGCAAAGAAGTCACTTTGCAGGATTGATACTTTTGCTTAATGGAAGAAAACAGAAATCAGATATAAAGACAAGTTGCTCTCTATTCCATTTTTAACTAGGAAGAAAATGTGATATTTTAGGGAGGCCTGGAGCACTTTTATAAATCTGATGGAAACTATGGCCCTTTTTTCTAGAAAAACACATGTGCATAATGTCACTATATAAAAAACACGATATTCTATATGACTGGTGCACCAAGAGTTGTGCAGTGCTGACTTTTCCATCCTAGAGGATGCAGTTTAGAAATTCTCCCAGGTATATTCTCTACAAATATGCTGGACGTCAACTACTTAAGGTGGGTTCGCACTGGCCTACTATATCTATTACCCCTGAAAAGAGAAGGGTATTATGATGTAAATCATTACACAAGTAGTAATACAGGTATCATTGAATCTGGGAAAAATTCAATGGATTCACTCAATGTCATGCTTATTTACAGAAGGAACATTAAGGGATGTATCCATAAAACAAATGATGTATACATGGCATAACTTTCTTCTTACTTTGCCTTCCCCTCCTCATCATAACTTGTTCTTGTTTCTTTGGACTATTTCCCTATTGCTAGAGATCTGTCCTTTTGTCCCTTTCTACCATCCTATGTCATTTTCTTTGTTGCATATGCCTCCCTCAGAAGAGGATACTACATGTGTTTAACCTTGTGTGTCTGATTTATTTCACTGAATATTTTCCAGGTGCATACAGTTTCCTACAAATGTCTCAAATTTGTCATTGTTTATAGCTGAGTAATATTTCATTATATTTAGATGCCATCTTTTGTTTTACCAATTATTCATCGATAGATACACTGTCTGCTTCCAGGATTTAGCTATTAGAAGCTGTGCTACTCTAAACAATGGTATGCAAATTTTCTGTAGTTTGATGATTTAAATTCTTTGAGGAAGATACCAAACAAGAATATCTGAGTTGTATGGAATTTCTAATGTCAATTCTTTGAGAAATCTCCATACTGATTTCTATAATGGTTGTATCAGTTTACATTCCACCAACAATACAAGAGGGTTACATTTTCACCACAGCCACTTCAGTATTTATTATTATTTGATTTCCCAATGATTGCCATTCTTTCTGGAGCAAGGTGCAATCTTAAGGTTGTCTTAATTTGCATTTCTCTAATGATTAGAGATATTTAACTTTTGTTATACATCTGCTGGCCATTTATAAACACAATATATCATAATCTGAGCTAAGACAAATAATACCAAGTATTAAAAAGAGGAAATAGGGAAATCACTGGAGGAGGAGGAAAAAGCAGGGGAGGGAAAGGAAAAAAAAAAGGAGGGAGGAAACAAAGTGTAATGTGTACATGTAACCACTTCCAAGATGACCGCAAACCTCATGAATTACAAACATACTAATAAAATTGAAAGGAAAGATAAGTGCCATAATTATAAGTAACTATCCCAAGTAAAAAATATCTCTTGTGTCTTGATACAACCTTAAGCTAGTTTCAGTCTTCTGTGGCTGACTTTATTGAACATTTAAAATTTTTCTTATTATATGTTTTGAAAATGTAATTGAATTGTTAATAGCTCAAAAATGAAGAAGCAAGAAAATGGTTCTTCATTGAGTTTTGACTTTCTTCTTGATTATATTAACAACTTTTGAGCAAGTGAACCAGCCCACATCAAACTCAAATACATAAGACTATGAACTCTACAAGTTTTATGAGTGCTTTAGACACATGACCAGGCAAGAGGGACTTCTAAAGGCAACACTGTTTCTCAGTAAATAATTCCTTTTCCTCATCTTTTGCTTCCAAGAAGCAGCATCTGCTCACATTTTTAAAATGACTTTTACTACACTTTGAGGTATAAATGCAGGCAATACTGAAAGAAATCATCATTTCTGGAGGTTGTTGATGTGCAAATGGAGGAAAAATTAAATGTATTCATTCCAATTAATATACTTCTTCAAATAAAATTATCTATTGAAACTTGCTTATACACAAGATACCCTACCTAGAATCTGCATTTGTATCTGGTTTCTCATTTCTCTTCAGAGGCTCATAGTAATCTGCTGAAATGCATGGGCCACTTTACAATTAAAGAGGGCATCTTAGTCTTTTTTCTATCACTACAGAAAATTAAGTAAGGTTGTGTAATTTATAAAGCAAGGAAGTTGTTTGAACCACAAGTTTGGAGACTAAAATTTCAACATTGGGTAGCCCCATCCATTTGGCCTCTGTGAGAGCCTGAAGGCACATTGCATCTCAGTGACAGAGGACTCATGAAACAGATGACAGAATGATGCAGAAAACAAGATTCAGAAGTCAGGTTTTTCTTAGGAATCTGTCCTCATGGAAACTAACTGGAGTCACTGAATATTGTGTCAGCCCTTCTGAGGGCAGCACCTTCAATAGCATAATTTTCTTTGGGTCCCACCTCTTAGATTCTGCCTCTTTAACACTGCCACACTGAGGACCAGACTTCTAGTGCATAATCCTTTGGGGCACATGTTCAAAACATAGCACAGGCTTAACAAACTAACTGATGAGTAGTATAGAAAAATGGCTCAGGACGCAAGTTTGTTGGTTTTCACCACCTTCCTGCTGTGACAGGGAGCCTTCCTCAAGCATTCAAAGGCTTGTGTTGAAAAATGTATTGCTGCCTGGCTTGATTTTGAAGAAAATAATACTGCTAACTTGTGAAGATAAAACACTTAAATTCTAATTTTTACCAATCGAGGAAATAATAGATGATATATTTTAACAGAGTTCATGAGCTTTTATCTGAATCGATCACAATGAATCCAATTTTGATCATTAATTTGGTCTTTTTTCATTGTATTCATAACCACTCTCTTCTTTCCTGCTGTGTCATAGGGAAGAAACAAAGCCTGTGGAGAATGACCTTGATTATATGTATTCCTGTTGCAGAGGGCAATGATTTATTTAATAGACCAGCTTTGTTGAAATGTTTTGGGGAAGATAGAATTTCTTTAAAAGCGAACATGAGAGGTGGGATTATATTGTGGGCCATGTATATTTAGTCTAAAAGAGTAAATCTATTTTTTTCTTGCCTATTGTTACCCTGCCTGCCTCATGCAGTAACATTGGATTTATTTCTTTCACCTTGAACTCAGAAAATGCCTGAGTCATTAATTTCTTGGGATAGAAAATTACTTTCTTAAACTAGCAGCTCATGTGATAAAATTTCCAGTCAATCAAGACTGTTGAGAAATACATAACACATTTTTTCACTATAAATAATTTTAACATGGATTTTGAAGGAGACATTCAAACCATAGCACCCTATAATTAATTTTGTTTCCCCACAAACTTGAGTGCACTAGGTGGAAGAAAATAGATCTTTGCTAGGGACTGAATTCTTTTTTTTCCCTCCCTTTCTTTTCTTTCTTTCTTTCTTTCTTTCTTTCTTTCTTTCTTTCTTTCTTTCTTTCTTTCTTTCTTTCTTTCTTTCTTCTTTCTTTTTCTTTCCCTCTCTCTCCCTTCCTTCTTTCCTTCTTTCCTTCCTTCCTTCCCTCCCTCCCACCCTGCCTTGCCTCCCCCTTGCCTGCCTCTCTCTCAGCCTATTTCTCCTGCTCTCTTTCTCTCTCAAGAACCAATTGATATACTTACTCTAGATATTAATTCTATGCTGAGTAGCTAGCAAAGATTTTTCTCCCAGTCTGAAGCTGTCTCTTTACTCTCCTGTTTCCTTTGCTATGCAGAAGCTTTTTAATATGATGCAGTTCCATTTGTTGATTCTTTTTATTGTTTTATGGGCTATTGGTGTCTTATTCAGAGTCTTTCCATGTGCCTGTGGCTTCAAGTGTCTATCTGTGTGTTTTTTTTCCTTTTAGTTTACAACAAACTGTCTCTCTGTTTCTCTCTCTGTCTGATACACATACACACATACATGTGTGCAGCATGCACAGGCATAATTTGACTGTAAATGGGAACATGAATTGAACAGACACTTCTCAAAAGAAGTACAAGTGGCCAATAACTATATGAAAAAATATTCAACATTCTCAACCATCAGGGAAATGCAAGTCAAAACTACAATGAGGTTCTGACATCAGTCAGAAAAGTTATCACCAAGAATACAAAACAATAAGTACTGATGAGGAGCCAGGGGAAAATGAGCCCTTATGCACTGGTGGTGGGAATGTAAATTAGTATGCCCACAAAGTAAATAAGTAAGGCAGTTCCTCAAAAAACTAGAACTAGCGCTGTCACTGGATGTCACTATAACTCTTCTTGATATATGCCCAGCAAATTTAAAGTCAGTCCTCCATAGGGATAACTGCATAGTCATATTTATTCCAGCACCATATAATAGCCAAGCTATGAATCTAGTCTAAGGACCCAACAGGAAGTTAATGAACAAAAAAATTGTGGTGTATATACACAATGGAGTATTATTCAGCCATTAAAAATCCAGAAAATTTTGTCACTTGTAGAGAAATGGAGAGGACTAGAGTATAGGGGAAGAGAAGGATAATTGTAGAGAATGATTGTGTTATATGTGTACAAATCTGCCAAAATTAAACCCACACAAATGTATAACCAATATGCACCAAAGAAAAAATGAACAACAACAACAACAACAAAAAACTACAGCACAACCCAAGCAGACTAATACTATTCTTAAAGCTTAAATTACTTAAACCATTAATTTAGAATATGCTCAGATTCACTAAGAAAAAGGAATGCAGATTTTTATTTCCTCTCTAATGTTTCTCCAGTTTCTCTTCAAATATTATCTGGGCAAATATTAGTGTGTGTGGCCATGCGGATGGTGTGGAAGGAAATAGCTGGGGTCCTGAAGTGGTTTCCTTTGGCATTTTGAGAGTCTGGTATAGCAATGTCTGTTTACCTATCAGTCATTAGACTTATTTATATTTGTAGTTGGCTTGTTCCCAGCATACTCCAGTATCTAGCCTCTCTTTGCCTCCCTCCCTCTTTGTCAAACTCTTCTTGATCCACACTGAGGCTGTTGGCTCCCACCTATTCTGTTACCTCCTTCCACTGTAGGCTTCCCAACTCAACCCCCTGTCCTGGTCTTGGAGATGAGCGATTTCTGAATCACATTCCTGCTAAACACAAGCCATGAGAGGGGAAGGAAGGATGACTATCATAGTATCCTTTTTGTATGTCAAACTACACTGTACACATGGTGCACAATAATGTGATCTGAGCCTGACTGACAGATTCATCTTTCAATCCATGGAGAGAGCTAAGGAAAGGGATTCTCGCTACCTTTAGCTTTTCCCCACTTTCAAGGACAGAAAGCTAGTCATTTCCTTTCTATCATATTCTATTTTCTCACTTCATATCTTGTTTTAAATTTCCCCAAATTTCTAGGAGTAGGGAAAAATCATGATTATTTTCTTACTCCATAATTCTACTTTTCTTTAGAAGTAGCAAGTGTTACTTATTAAAACAGGCAAGTATTATTATGGTCTAGAAGTGAGAGGGAAAAGTCTATGAACTGAATCTTAAATCTTGATATATTAACAGAGTTTATAAAGAATGACAAATATTTTGTTTCTCTTCCTTCTTCCTTTCCTTTTCCTTTTCCTCCTCGTCTCCTATGTCTCTCTCCCAGGGGCCATCAATTTTGGAGATATAAAGCTTGAAATGAGTGTTCTCACACGAGAAATGAAAATCAAAGGCATTGTATCAACAAATGTATTTATCTTTCCTATGAATAGGGCTATTTTTATTATGAATGCATGCATGTATCCTGTGTATCAATGCATAATTTCACCATCTATGAACCTTACTCCTGCCAGCGTGGGACTGAATACATTCCACTATTGCTGACAGTGAACACGTCATGAATAAGAAGGAATTCAAGATTTCAAGATGTTTTCCCAATACTCCAAAATATGTTCCATCAGCTTATCTAAGCTGTTCTTTATTTTGCTTGGCACTTTTCTTCTGTAAAATGAGCACAAAAGGAATATTCACACAACTCTGTTGCTGTGTGAATAATTGGTTCTTTGCACTTTTGAGAAAATATCATCTACTGATCTAATCAACATTTCCCTCCAGTAGGCTGCATATTTAATTCTTCTGGGTCAATGAACATCCTGTTGGTCATTTTAAAAATAAGTCTGCCTGTCATATTGCATTTTTGCTTCATATCAGAATCCTAATGGGAGTGTTACCTTTGATAAAGTTACAGTCTAAGAGCTGTATTTGCCCCTGCTACTCAATAACTGCTTCCCTAATAAGTTGAAGGGCTCTAAGAAGATTTCTTAAGTCTATAGCCATTGATGCGAGCCAAATTTAAAATGTTCAAATGATCATCATGTCAGTGATTTAGAACTTGAAAGAACAAGAAATGTCTCTTATTTTATGGACTTTTTTTTTTGCCTTCCATTAGCTTGTTTAATTAAAGAGGTTATTAAAATTTCTTAGGCTTAGAATAAACAGGATTTCAGACACAAAATTTATTAAAAACATATCTGATATATAAATAAAAAAACTTTCATTTTTAGGTGTTGCAGTTCTTTTTTCTTAAAGACAAATTTTTTCATCAATAATCAAATTGATGAAAAGCAATGATATATAGACATTTACTTTTAGACAGTAATTTGGGATTCCATCATATAGCAGTGACAGGAAATCCCATATAAAGATGTAAGTGGAAAATGATACCTGACTGATGGATTTGGGGGAATGGCTGATTGGCACTGCAAGGATAAGACTATTATGCTCCTTGATGGGAGATTAGTACAGAAATAGATGTGTGAGTCAAACCTCAGCAGGGTAATGATTTCCTGACAAGCATTCTTTCCAAACCTGAAGTACATTAAGTTTCAAGCCAGAGAGCCATTACATTTTAAATAGTTTTGTCAAGCTTTCTATAAATTTGGGGACAAATTTTGCACTTTTAAGTAGATGCCACAAAAGTGGCTTTCTATATAGCATATTACCTATTTTAGGCAAGGCCTAAATTAAATAAGAAGGATAAGCTCTATAATTGGCCCATGGTACAGTGCTATATAATTGAAAAATACACCAGGCTGTGCCTTAACTTCTTTTCTTTTCTTTTCTTTTCTTTTCTTTTCTTTTCTTTTCTTTTCTTTTCTTTTCTTTTCTTTTTTCTTTCTTTCTTTCTTTCTTTCTTTCTTTCTTTCTTTCTTTCTTTCTTTCTTTCTTTCTTTCTTTTACTGGGAATTAACCTCAGGACCTTGTGCTTGCCAGGCAGGCAGTGTGCTGCTGAGCTATATCCTGGCCCTGTGCATTAGCTTTTGAGTGGCTTATATTAAGAGCTAATGCAATTTGGAAGTATTCCCAGGACAAATAGAAACCAATATACACCTAACCCTTCCATGCCTCATAGAATCAATGGTATCTTTGATATCTTACATGTTTTCCAACGTTTTCTTTTACAGGTCCTGGAAAAAAAGCTTTTTTGACTCCAATAGCTATCAAGGTATTGAAGCAAAATGCAATGAACTGATATCAAGCATGTAGTGACAATCACAAGACCCAGGTGGGCAAGGTTAGGTGTGGCCTACACACTGTCTTGCTGTCAGCCAGCTATATCTATGTCTCTTCTGCTGAGGAAAGTACCAGTACCAAAATCATGGATATCCACACAGTTTAACACTTTTAGTGCCATGTGCAGAGATATTTTGCATAGAGAGTGTTCCAGAAAATTTCATGTCTGACTTAATCTTTGTAATGTTTCAGAAATCTTTATGAGTGACTTTTACAGAAACATCTGTAAACCCACTTCTTTGTAGTAGTGGACTCTGTTAGCAATTGTCACACTCACTGCGTGACCCTGGACTTTGCATGCGTCTTCCTGCATAATATGGCAAAGAACTCAACAAAGAGCCCTTCCACAAATGGAAAATGCAATGCTTACAATTCAATCCCAGTTCTTATTTTGGATTTTGCTTATTACCTATAGTTCAGATTTGTAAATTAAGCACTTCTTACTGTTGCAATCAGTTGTGTGATTACTCTAAATTAAATTGATGAATGTAGAGTTAGATTTCCATGGATGCAATATTAACATAAAATCTTTTTCTTGACTAAGGATACAGAATCTTTTTTTTTTTTGTAAAAACAAATGTAGTTCATCCAGATAATAATCAGTGATGAGAACTCTCCAATACACAAAAGGAGATGAAGGAAGGCCTTAATAAATCCAAGAAACAAAAATCAGCTGGCTAGGATTCAACAGATTGTCTGGAAGCTTGGAAGTGTGAGCAGCAATAGGATTTTGAGTAAGGTAATCAGAATGAGACAGAAGGGAACTAAGAGACATATAATTGGCAGATTAGATTCAGGCAACATACATTGGTCTTTGATACATAATTGCTAGTGTTAAAGAAATCTCATGATTAAAATAGAAAATATAACAGAGAGTAGTCATCATAACAATGATTATTGCAAAGCTGTAAAATACCATAAATAAAGGGTTGTGTGTTTGTGTGTGTCCTGTACATATCCTCTATAACCTTTAATTCATGCCTTCATGTAAGTGTCATGATCAGAGCTTTCCATTCCCCTTTCTATCATAGAGTCTTCTCTGCCTTCTCTCATTTAATAGCCACTGAGTCTTTTCATTCTCTAGTCTGTTGGTTCAGGCTTACCTGATTTCTAGAAAGGGCAACAAAAATCTTAAACTACTTGGCATATTAGGGATTTCTTTCAATATTTATTTGTGCTTTGGCATGATCAGAAAGAAGAAAAATCATCCTTCAGTATTCTGTGTACCATGACAGAGATATGGGGGAGGGAGGCAAATATACTATAGGGAAAAAGATTGAAATGTCATATTGTATAGACAGATAATAAACTTTGATTATTTACCTTCTCTTGCAAATGAGATGTGAATTCAAGCAGAACAAGTGTCTTGCCCCAAACCTAAGGTAATATTTCAACATGAGCAGAGGCAAGCAATAAATATTTGTTGAATCATTAAATATGATATGAAAAATTTGAACAGGTGATGCAAATTCTCTTGGGAGTCACTTGTAGTCTTGCTTAACTTTCTCAGATACTTTCACGTATACTTTTACTTAAAATTGTAGGGATAGAAATCTAAAAATTTTGGTTCTCATTGTAGTATCCCATAGCAGAGCCTCCTATACTTATCTAAATATGGAAAAGATGAATGCAAGCTCTGAGAAAATGCCATGCTTTCTAAATTAGAATTCCATTTTTTTAGACATTTGCCCTATACAAGTAGAAAATAAGTAATCTCATTTGTAGTGAAGAGACAGTTTTACAAAATAAATCTTAATGTTTCTAGTTTTATTTTTAAAACATATCTTAAAACCAGATACAAGTGTGAAGATCCTTTGACTACATATTATGTGCTTGCTTATAAAATTAAGACAAATACTCTGTGTAAAGATAAGTGAGCTGTTATTATAGCTCCTCCACCAGCCTGGTTATTAGATCTAGGCAAATTGTTTGAATAATTCTATCTCGGTTCATCATCTGCAAACAAGGATTTCCTTTTTTATTTTATAAAGAAAATGTAAAACAAAATTTCATAACAAAATAGTAGGTGAATAACAATAGTTAACAGATTATATGTTGTTGTCCTTAAAATTCTTGTTCAGATCTCAGGGCACAGACTAATGTGCTGAAGACACTCACTGGTTGACTGGCTTAGAGGGGAACAGCTGACCCACATCACCCCTGCGTGCACCTCACATAGCAAACTGGAAAGGACAGCAATCCCCTAGCCAGTATGCTTCAGAAAAACTGTAAGCAATACGAAAAGGTCCTGAGACCTCCACCATTCACCTGTCTGGAAGAAACCAGGAACATGACAAGACAAAGAAACAACAAAAACCTACAACCACTGACCCAGGGAAACTAGGTCCAGGAGAGGTAAATACAGAGGAGATTGAGGGCAGCAAACATACAATATCAGACACAGCCTCAACAGAAATAAAGAAATACTTCCATGACCTCATCGATGAATTTAAATCTGAAACTCTAACTCAGGTGAAGCAAGATATAAGAAAATTAATAAAATAAATGCTGGGCACTCCTCAAGAAGACACAAATGGAAGAATGGAGGAACCCAGAAAAAGGATAAAAGCCTTTGATAAAGAATATAAACAAAATCTCAAATACATGAAACAGTTCCAAAGAGAATATCAGGAAATTAAAAACTCCATTGAAACCTGGCAAAACTTCTTGACAGAAACTAAAGACAGAATTTCAAAATTTGAAGGTAGATTTGCAATGTATGATCATGAAAGGAAGGATCTCTTAAAAATACCAAGGAACCAGGAAGTAACAATACAAAGGCTAGAAGACGCAAGAGGATTTATAACTTAAGAATAAAAAATGTGAACAAAGAATCAGGGACAAATACAAATGAAATAAAAAGGCTATTCACAGAAATAATTAAGGAAAATTTCCCAAGCATAAGAAATGGAAGTGATGTTCAGATATATGAGGCATACAGAACTCCAGTTAGCTACAACCAAAACAGATCTACATCTACACATATAAAAATGAGGATCCCAGAAATCCATCACAAGAATAGAATATTAAAAGCAGTCAGAGAAAAGAAACAGATTACCTATAAAGGAAAACTCATCAAAATCACAGTGGACTTCTCGATGCAAACTATCTAATCAAGAAGAGCTTGGAGCAAAGTATTCCAAGCCCTGAAAGAAAATAATCTCCAACCCAGATTGATGTACCCTGCAAAACTATTGCTCAAAATTAATGGAGAGACAAAGTATTTCCATGACAAAGAGGAACTGGGGGAGTTCATGACCACTAATCCAACCCTGCAAAGAATATTGAAGAACATTCTAAAGAGAGAGAAGAAAAATCACCAGGATTCTAGGAACAATGGCAGAAAGGCCTCTATGAAAGGGGCAGACAGTGGAATGAAGGAGACAAGTAAACAACAATGACAGAAAAATAGCATAGCAGAGATGAGGCAGAGAAGATTGGCTATACTGCTATTTTGTCTCGACTGATTTTATTTGAATCTGGTATGCTTGTTAGTATCAAGTCTGAGAGTAGAGGCAACTACTCTGAAGATGACAAGATTCAATAGGATACCCATTCTGGTTTGATTATTAACTACCTTTGAAGTCCTATAATGTCTCCAATGTTTGGTTCTTATTAATAGTGCTATGTATGGCTAAGTTTAATTATACTATGCCTGATGATATAGATAATTTTATTGAAAATAACAAGAGACATCATAGTAACTACCATAGATCACCTAGTATTGTGGTTTTATATGTCTTTTTCATTTCATGTTTTTCTAGGAATTTGTTTTGTTCACTTGTTTTTATTTGTTTTTCCCTCAAAAACAGAAAGGATAGGTATACATGTAGAGACTTATACATGTGTAGAACTTTACAAGAATTGATTATAGTTATTGTAAAAAAAAGAGAGGGAAAGAAAGTATTCTAAAGGATATAACCGCATGTATGATTAAGTGTGTAAGATTGATAACCATAAAAATTATTGCTCAGGGTAAAAGATATGGGCATAAAAATTTCTCCACTCAATATTAGCACAAACAGTTCTCTTTCATTGGTACTAGCAATCAAACTCATGACCTTGTGCTTGCCAGGCAGGTACTTATGCTACTGAACTAAATCCCAGGCCCTAAACTTTCCTTTTTTAATGAACTAAGAGACATTAATAGTATAAGTGACTCTCCCTACTGTCCTTTCCCCTTTCACTCATCCTAGTTTTTATTTCCATTTGAAAAATATCTTCTCATTTCACAATATCTAATGTACATTTTTTATTTTGAATAGAATATAACCAGGTGAAATAAAACAGAACAGTCAATCAAAACAAAATAATCAACATGATATAAGACTTCAAAATAAGATAAAAGGAAATAAAAGTGGCTACCATAATACATCTTGTTATCTTTAAAATAACTGCCCATATCATCAGGCATAATAAAATCAAATAAAACATAACAAAATAAAACAAATCAAACTAAAATAATGAAAGCAATGCAGGATTCAAAACAAGATAATAAGAAATCAATAATGGATACCATAATGCCTCTTGTTGTCTTCAAAGTAGCTACCTATACCATCAGACAAAATAAAATCAAACAAAACAAAATAGAATAAGCTCAATCAAAATAAAACAATGAAAGCAATACAGGACTTTGAAATAAGATAATGGGAAATCAATAATGGCTACCATACTGTATTTTGTGGTCTTTGAAATAGCTGCCCATGCCATCAAATACAATAAAATCAAACAAAACAGAATAAGACCAAATAAAACAGAGCAATGAAAGCAATGCATGGCTTCAAAACAAGATAATAGATAAACAATGGTCACTGCCTTCCAATTATAGACATTTCCTCCCCTTTCATTTTCACAATATCTATTGTGCATTTTGAATCCCATTAACTCCTTTAATTTTTTTATGCTAGGGAAACAACATAATGTTCACCTATGAGCATAATCTCAAGTTGCGCCCATTTACCTACAAAATCCTCAATGTTATTTTTCTTTATGACTGAGTAGCTTTCCAGCATATAACAATTGCATATCTTTCTTATCCATTCTGCAGTTGATGGGCAAGTTACTTCACCTGTTTTTGGTTCCCTGTCACATAGAGCATTGTTCTCTCTCCTTTGACTTTCAGTCTATGAATCCTCTTTCAAGTTAAATGTGTTTCTTGTATAAAGCATATTGATGGATCCTGTCTCCTATTCCACTCTGCTTGTGTTTCTTTTTATTGGTGTGAATTTAGGCCATCTATATTAATGGTTATGGCCAACATGAACTGACCAAATAGCACTGCCTTGCTATTTTCCTGCTGTTGGCTGCCTATGTTTTTCCTCCTTTCAATTACTTGCCTTGCTTGGTGATCCTCCTCTGCTACTGCCTTGAAACCATAGTCATTTTTATGACTCTCTAGAATATCCTTCAGTATTTTTTGTAGGGTTGATTTGGTACTCATGAATTCCTTCAGTTGTTTTTTGTAATGGAAATATCTTTTTTCCCCTTTAATTTTGAAAGATAGTTTTGCAGGGCACATCAGTCTGGATTGGAAGGTTTTTTCTTTCTGGAATTGA
This sequence comes from Hydrochoerus hydrochaeris, assembly GCA_004027455.1. Taxonomy (NCBI): domain Eukaryota; kingdom Metazoa; phylum Chordata; class Mammalia; order Rodentia; family Hydrochaeridae; genus Hydrochoerus; species Hydrochoerus hydrochaeris. The sequence continues at coordinate 46,045 of PVLA01005468.1, forward strand.
AATACTTCATTCCCACCTCTTCTTGACTTGATTGTTTGTGTTAAGAAGTCTGTCATGATTCTGATGGATTTTCTTTTATAAGTGATCTGATTTTTTCCCTAATAACTTTTGATATTGTGTTCTTGTGTTGAATTTCTGAGATCTTGATTATTACATCTCTGGGTGTAGATTTATTTTGGTTATGGCTAGTTCTGTATTACTCACTTATCTACATGTCAGGTCCTTTTCCCATGCTTGGGAAGTTTTCTGCTGTTACTTCTGTAAATAGACTTTTTATGTCATTTGTGTTGACCTCTGCTTTTATATTGACACTTATCACTGAAATTATTTTTCTTTCCATTGCCTTGCAGCTGTTGAATTGCTATTTTGTGGATCCTCTTTATTTTTAAGAGAGCTTTCCTTTCATTATTATTAGTTGCAAACCTCTCTTCAAGGTCTGAAGGCTTAACTTCCATTTATTTCAAGTGGTTTGTCAGCTTTCAATGGAGTTTTTAATTTCCTAGGTATCTCTTTGAACCTGTTTCATGCATTCTAAATCTTTTTTATATAGTTTATTCAAGTTTTCCCTCATTTTCCTATGCTCCTTTGTTATGTTAGATATGTCTTCTTTAGAAACGCTCAGCAATTCTTTATGTTTTCATTTCTTGTTTTATGTGAGACAGTATTTTTGTTCTAATTTCTTTTATAGCTTCATAAAATTATTCCTTGACTTCAGTTGCCATCACTTCAGAAGCTCAGGTGTGCTCATTCACCTCTGTGTTTATGTCTCCTGGACTTACTCTGCATGGGTTGGAGGCAAGAGACTACCTTTTTCTTCTTCATCTTGACATTTTCCTTGATTCTTCCAGACAAGTGGGTAGTGGAGTCTCAGGCACTTCTAGCATTGGTAACAATTTCTCTGAAGCAGGACTGACTAGTTCTTCTGGGCCAGTGCTGGCTACAGGCATCTGAAGGTAGCTATTGGGGACACTAGTGCAGGACTGGCTGCTGCTTTTCCCAGCTCATGCTGGCCACTGTGGGAAGCATCTCCAATGGTGGCTGGTGTGCACAGGAGTAGTGCTGGCTGCTGCCTCCCAGACCAAACTGGTTACCAGCCTCTGCTGTATATTTTAGAATTTATTTACTCTTTCAGTTTCTCACTGAAACAGGTAAACAATATAATGTTTATGTATGCGAGTTTGATTTACTTTACTTGTGAGTATGGTCTCAAGTTGTATCCATTTACCTATAAAAGTCTCAAAGTTTATCTTTCTTTATGACTGAATGGTACTCCATAGAATAAAAATATCACATCTTTTTTATCCATTCCTTGGTTGATGGGTATTTGGGTTGTTTCCAACAGTTAGCTATTAAAATTGTGCTGCTATAAACATAGGTGCAAATATATCACTGTGGTATATTTTTAATTTTTATATGAAGATATCCAGAAGGGAAATAATTGGGTGTAATGAGATCTCTAATTATGTTTTTTTTTAAGAATCTCCACAATGATTTCCACAGTGGCTGTACCAGTCTACACTTTCACCAACAGTGGAAAAGGGTTCCTTTTTCCCTATAGCCTTACTACCATTTGTTACTTCTTAACTTCTTGATGATAGGCATTATTTTCTGGAGTGAGATGGAATCTCAGTGTTGTTTAAATTTGTACCCCTCAAATGACCTATGATGTTAAACACTTTTTCACATATTCATTTGCCATTTGTATGTCTTCATCTGAGAAGTGTGTGGTCATTTTAGAATATGCCATTTTTTAATATGCCATCTTTGAATTTGAGGGGTTTTACTTTTTCAATTCTGTATGTGTTCTAGGTAAAAGTTCTTTGTCTATGGGACAAATGTTTTCTGTGCTGTGGGTTGTCTTTTCACTTTGTTGGTGGTTTCATTTGATGTGTTAAAGCTTTTTAATATGATAAGATCCCAGTTGTTGATGCTTTGAAATATTCCTGTGCAGTCTGGGTTTTGTTCCTGAACTCTCTGCCTATACCTATGTCTTCAACGTTTCTACCTACTTTCTCTTCCAGTACATTTAATGTTTTGATTTTAATATATAGATCTTTGATCCATTTTACCTTTAGTGCATGGTGATAGACATGGGTCTAGTTTGAGACTTCAGCATGTACAGAGCCAATATTTTCAGCACTAGTTATGAAAGTTCTTGTAGTAAGCATGTTTGATTCCTTTGTCAAAGATAATGAGTGTGTATGTGGTTGTGTCTGCATCTTCTAATCTATTTCACTATTCTTTAGGGTTTTTTTTCTCCAGTACAATGCTGAATTTATCACAATAGCTTTGTTGCATAATTCAAGACAGGGATTTTGATGCCTCCTTCTTTGCCTTTGTTACACAGAATTGCCTTGGTACTCTAAATCTCTACTAGTTTCAGATGAATTTTAGGAGTATTTTTTCTAGTTTTGTGAGGCATGCTAATAGTATTTTGATTGAGATTGTATTAAATCTGTATAACAATTGTTGGACTATGACCATTTTCATTAAGTTGGTTCTTCCTATCCATGAGCAAGTAGTATATTTTCATTTTTTGGTAACCTCTTAGATCTCCTTTTTCAGAGTACTGTAATTTTCAATATGTAGTTTCTTTACTTTCTTTGTTAGATTGATTCCTAAGTACTTCATTTTTAATGCAATTGTGAAGGGTGTGTTTTCCCTAATTTCACTATCAATGAATTTGTGGTTTGTTTACATGATATTGATTTTTGAGTGTTGAATGTACCCAGCTATGCTACTGAATTTGTTTATTAAATCTAGAAGTTATTTATTAGAGTTTTTGGGGTCTTCTATGTAAAGCATCAGATCACCTGCTAATGATAATAATTTAACTTCTTCCTTTCTGATCCTTATCTCTTGTGCCATTCATCTAATGTTTCCAAAACTATACTGTATAGGAGTGGTGATAGTAGACATTCTTGTCTTGTTCCTAACTTTAGAGTGAAAGATTTCAGTTTCTTTTCCAATTTAGTATGATATTGACTATTGGATTTCCATAGATGATTTTACCAGATTGAGGTAAACAGCATTAATCCTGATTTTGTCAAAGGTTATTTTCATGAAAAAGCATAGACTTTGTCAAAATCTTTTTAAAATCTTTTTAAAATCTTATTTTAAATAGGGTAAAATTAAACATAACAAAACAGAAAAAACATATCAGAAGAAAACAATGTAAGAGACATACATTTCAAAGCAACACAATAGGATATCTTCACTGTCTATCATATTGTCTCTTATTTTCTTCTAAATAGTTGTCCATATTTTCACACACAATGAATTCATACAAAACAAAATAGCATTAAACTGATCAGAACAGTATGATGAATGTATTTTAGGTCTTCAAAACCAGAGAGTAGGGAAGTCAACAATAGCTTCCATAAATTCTCTTGTTCTCTTCAAAATAGCTGTCCATACCTTCATGTATGTTGAAATTAAACAATACAAAACAGACTAAAATCCCTCTGAACAAAGAATAATAGTATTGCTGGATTTCACAGCATGACACTACAGAATCAGCACTGGGTATCTTAGTGTCTTTTTCTTCAAAGTAGATTTTCATTTCATCATGCATTAGATAACTGATTCTCATAAACTGTTTAGGAGAAGTGCTATGCATGTATGACTCTACATGCACGCCCATCCTTTCTTTGTTAAAGGGAAAAACAAAACAAAACACATTCTTAGGAAAACAGAACAAAAAAAGAAAAATAAATAACAATAGCAAAGAGCCCAAAACACTGATAATATTGGCCTTTAAAACAAGGTGATATTGAGCATAACTAGGGTTGTTGTTTTACGTAATGAAGTTTGAGAGTTCCTCAGATCATCATACAATAATATGCACAACTGTTCCAATCATATGAATGTTAACTATTTTGTTCCAAGAACTATATGATTTGTAGCACAATCATCTTAGCTATCCTAAGTGTGTTTATATATTTTAGATATTTTTTCTTTTCCCTTCCTTTTTCTTTTTCCTCATTTTCCCTGAGACATTATTTTTCCCCTTTAAGCAGATTCTTATCCTTTCACTGTATTTATTTTGTTTTTTGTATCTTATGTACTCATAACATTTCTTACAATAGGGAGACTATATGGTATTTACACATGTGGGTTTGATTTATTTCACTTATGAGTATGGTCTTAAGTTGTATCCACTTACTTATAAATATTTCAATGTGATCATTATTTATACCTGAGTAGTATTCCATTGTATAAAAATACCACATCTTTTTTATCCATTCCTCAATTGATGGGTAAATTAGGTTGTTTTCAAAATCTGGTTATTACAAATTGTGCTGCTATAAAGATGGTGCACATATATCAATGTGGTATGATGTTTTCAGTTCTTCTGGGAATATGCCAAGAAGTAGAATAGCAGGATCAAATGGGACTTCCAATCCCAGCTCTTTGAGGAATCTCCAGGCTGACTTCCACACTGGTTGCAACAGTCTGCACTCCCACCAACAGTGTAGAAGAGTTTCTTTTTCCTCACAACCTCTCCAACATTTATTGTGGGTAGTTTTCTTTATCCTAGCCATTCTTTCTGGAGTGAGATGGAACCTCTGCTTTAATTTGCATTTCTCTAATGATCAATGATGCTGAACATTTTTTCATGTATTTATTTGCCATTTATTTGTATTTTTTCATCTGAGAATTGTGTATTCATCTCAGATGCCCATTTTTGGAATGAGTCTTTGAATTTTGGGGATCTGACTTTATTTAATTCTTTATATGTTCTAGACTGAAGTCCTTTGTCTGAGGGACATTTCACTAAGATTTTTTTCCTAATTGGTGGATTTTCTTTTCACTATGCTGGGGATTTCTTTCAACATGCAAAACTCTTTAATAGGACATGATCCCAGTTACTGATTCTGTGAAGTGTTTCATGTATGGTTTGATTCTTGTTCATGAATTCTCTACCTACACCTATGTCTTCAAGATTTCTTCCTATTTTGTCTTCCAACAGATTTAGAGTTTCTGTTTTAATATTTAGACCTTTGATCCATTTAAACTTTAGTACATGGTGATAGGCATGGGTCTAGTTTTTGTTTTCAGCATATGGAGAGCCAATTTTTCCAGCACCATTTATTAAAAAGACTATCTTTCTTCCAGTGGATGTGTTTAGCCCCTTTATCAAAGATAAGGTGGCTGAATGTGCTTGTAGTTGTAGTTGTACCTTCTAATCTATTCCATTGATCTTCAGGTCTGTTTTTATTCCAGTACCATGCTGATTTTATTGCAGTAGCTTTGTAGTATACCTTCAACTCAGGGATTGTGATGCCTCCTGCTTTGCCTTTTTGCTTAGAATTGCCTTTGCTGTTCTAGGTCTCTTCTGTTTCCAGATGAATTTTAGGAGTAATTTCTCTAAATCTGTGAGGTATGTTAGTGGTATTTTGATTATGATTGCATTAAATCTGTGAAACAGTTTAGCAAGAATGACCATGTTTGTTCTTCCTATCCATGAACAGAGGATGTCTTTCAATTTTCTGAGGTCCTCTTCAATTTCTATTTTCAGTGTATTATAATTTTCCTTGAATAGATCTTTTACTCCTTTTGTTAGATTAATTCCTGATATTTCATTTTTTTGGATGCTATTGTAAAGGGTGTGGTTTCTCTTATTTCTCTCTCAGTGATTTTATTGTTAGTGTATAGGAATGCTATTGATTTTTGAGTGTTGACTTTATATCCAGCTACATTATTGAATTTATTATACCTAGTAGTCTTTCAATGGAATTTTGGAGGTGTTCTATGTAGAACATCATGTGATCTGCAAATAATGATAATTTAACTTCTTTTCCTATTGTTACTCCTTTCATTTCTCTCTCTTGTCTAATTGCTCTGGCTAGTATTTTCAGCACTATATTGAAGAGGAGTGGTGATAATGGATGTCATTGTCTTGTTCCTGATTTTAGGGTAAAGGCTTTCAGTTTTTCTTATTCAATATGATACTGGCTGTTGGTTTGTCATAGATGGCTGTTGTCATATTGAGATAAAGACCATCTATTCCAATTTCCTATAAGGTTCTTATCATGAATAAGTGTTGGAACTTATCAAAAGCTTTTTTTGCATCTATAGAAATGATCATGTGGTTCTTATTTTTGCCTGTATTTATATGGTGGATTACATTTATTGATTTGCATATGTTGAACCATCTCTGAATTCCTGGGGTGAATCCCTCTTGATCATGGTGTACAATCTTCTTGATGATTTGATGCATTCTGTTTGCCAATATTTTATTGAGAATTTTTTTATTTAAAGAGAAAAAACAGAAAAAGCATAGAAATATTACAGAATTTCTAAAAAAAGATAAACAGTAAGAAATCACTAGTTGATAAATTACATATTGTCCTTTTAGAAATAGTTATTCAAGTTACAATATTAAAGCATACAAAGTGGACATTTAAACAGTGAGACTGCAAACAGTTCTGCTCAATGATCCAACAATGATTCAGCAATGTGGTCATCTATTTTGCACACTCAAACATACATGCAGTTATATCTTTTAGAGCACTTTCTTTTCCTCTCTTTTTTACAATAGCAATTGCACATTTTGGGTTTTATTACTCTTATAGTTCTTATTTCTTTTTAAACTAGAGACACAATGTGATATTTATAAACATGGTTCTTATTTATTTCACTAATGAGGATAGTCTCAATTATTGAGTATTTTTGCATCTATGTTCATTAGGGAGATTGCCCTGTAGTTCTCTTTTTTGGTTGGGTCTTTCTCAGGTTTTGGTATTAGAGTAATATTTGCTTCCAGGAATGAGTTAGGGAGAATTGCTTCCCTTTCAATTTCATTGAAGAGTTTGAGGAATGTTGTTATTACATCTCTTTGAATTTCCTGGCTGGGGATTTAGCTCAGTGGCATAAGCACCAGCCTTGCAAGCACACAGTCATGAGTTTGATCCCTGGTACCAACAAAAAACAAGCAAACAAACAAAAAAGAATTTCTTGTAGAATTCTGCAGTGGACCCATCCAGACCTGGGCTTTAAATTACATTTTCAATTTTGTTAATTTAAGTTGGGTTGTTAAGCAGTTTTACATCTTCTTGACCCAGCTTTGGTAATTCATATGTTTCTAGGAATCAGTCTATTTCCTCCACGTTATCAAGCATAAGAAAGTAGAGGTTTTCAAAATAGGTATTGATGATCTTCTATATTTCCACAAGGTTTTTAGTGATTTTACACTTTTCATTCCTTATTGCATGAATTTGAGTTTTTTCTTTCCTTTTTAAAAATAAGGTTGTATATGGTTTATTTCAGAGAACAATCCATGTGCAGCCTAGAGAAATTTTTATTTTGATGTTGTTGGGTGGAATACTTTGTAAACACCTACTAAGTCCATTTTTTTGAAAGTTTGATTCAATTCTAATATTTCTTTGCTGAGTTTTTGTCCAGTTGGTCTATCTATAATGTGATACTGGGGTATTAAGGTCTCACATGAAAATTGTGTTATTACTAACTTTATTTTTCATCTTTTAATATTTATCTTATATAGTTGAGTGTTCCCATATTTGGTGCTTACATATTTATGATAGTTACCTCCTCCTCTTCAAGCTTTTCCTAACTAGTATATAGTGACCTTCTTTATTTCTTTTGGTCATTATTGGTTTGAAGTTCACATTGTCTGCAAATAGAATAACTACCATATCTTTTTTCTGCATCCCTATTGCATGAAAGATCGTTTCCCATCCTTTGACTTTAAGTCTATGAATTTCCTTTTGAGTTAAATGTGTTTATTGTATACAGTATGTTGTTGGATCTTGTTTATTGATCCAATCTTCCAGTTAATTTCTTTTGATTGGTGAATGGAGGCCATTTGCATTGATGGTTATAGCTGATATGTTTGGCTAATCTTTGTCCTGATATTTTCATGCTGTTGGTTCCCTGCTTTTCCCTTCTGTTTAGTGGTTGGCCTTGCCTAATGGTGTCTTTCTGATGTTGTTCTTGGGAATTGTGGGCATTTTTATCTCTGTGCATAATATCTTTCAGTACTCTTTTTAGTGTTGGCTGGGCAGTCATGAATTTCTTCAATTTTTCATCATAGAAGTATCTTATTTCTCCATGAATTTTGAAAGATAGTTTTTTTACAGTGCATTAATCTGTTTTAGAAGCTGTGTTCTATCAGATCTTTAAATACTGTACTCCAAGGTCTTTTTTGAAATAGGGTATCCCTATGCAGTTCAGGATGGCCTTGAACTCACTTTGTAGCCTAGGCTGGTTTTGAACTTGCAATAACCCTCCTGCCTCAGCCTCCCAAGTGCTGGAATTACTGGAGTGCACCACCACACCCAGCTCTCCAAGGTCTTCTTGATTCAAGGGTTTGTGTTGAAAAGTCTGTCATGATTCTGATGGGTTTTCCTTTATAGATGACCTATTTCACTTCTCTAACAGTTTTTAATATTCTGTTCTTGTTCTAAAGCTAGGATCTGTTGTTTTATCTCTGGGTCTAGATTTATTTTGGTTATGACTAATTCAAGTTCTATATGCCTCACTTATGTGTATTTCAGATTCTTTTTCTATGGTTGGAAAATTTTCTGCTATTACTTTTGCAAATAGTTTTTAATATAATTGTGCTGCTTCCTGATTTTTTATTGACACTAATTTCATTTTATTTTTGTTTGCATTATCTTGCAGCTTTTGAATTATTATTTCCTGATCTCTTCTATTTTCAAGAGATCTTTCCTTCTATTATCACTAGCATTGATCCTGTCTTTAAGTTCTGAAAGTCTGTCTTCAGTGTCATTCAAGTGGTTTTACCAGCTTTCAGTGTAATTTTTAATTTCCTGGTATCTGCTTGAATCTGTTTCATGCATCTATTTCTTTCCTATATTTATCATTAACAGTTTCTACCCCCTTCCTATATCATCCATTATTTTATCTATCTCTACCCTAGATTTGCTGAGAAATTCCTTTATGAATGTTTAGATTTCTTTTATTACCTGAGAGATTTTTTTTTTGTCTTTTCGAGACAGTGTCTCACTATGAAGTTCAGGCTGCTCACTTTGTAGCCCAGGCTGCAAACAATTCTCCTGCCTCAGCCTCCCAAGTGCTAGGATTATAGGAATATGCCACCATGCCTGGCTCTGAGAGATTATTTCTGATCTGATTTTCTCTATAGCCTCATAGATTTGTTTCTTTAATTTGATTGTTCTCATTTCAGAAATGTCATGTGTGTGTCTTCTATTTTCCTCTATCTCTTTGTTTCCTGGGCTTGTTTTAAGTGGGCTGGAGTTCTGAGGTTCCTTTTTGCTTCTCCATTTTATCATTTTCTATTTCAAAAGGTTTTATTTTGTTTTCTTTGTCGACCCTTGCAAGTTTTTATAGTAGGTATATTTATCACTAGTATTAAGTCCTCTCTAGACAGTTTTTTTTTCTTCATGTATGTCTCTTCTTATAGAAGGCTCTTGATTATGTCTGTCTCATGATTCTACCCTTACAACTGTTTAACTCAGTCCCCAGTCCTTGATGTAGTATACAGTAAGATTATTGCCCTGGAATATTTTAGTATTGTTATAGTGTGAGAAAAAACTGATTAAAACAGATATTATATCCTTTCTTAAGTAGTATAGTTAGCACTAACAATAGCATCAAGCACAGCTTAGAAACTGATAAACTGTGGCAACTATTAATTTTGAAATTTAACCATAGAAGCAAAATCTATAATTTTATAACAAAACTGATCATAAATTGGGAGTTTGTGTACCAAGTGTTTCCTTTGGTAAAGTGGTTTTACCCTGTGGTGGGGAAATTTAAAAAGATATTGGTTAGAACAGATATAATTGAAAAGAAATAAAGTAGAAACCAGGCTAAAGCATGAAAGGTGATCACATAAGCTTTTAGAAATGAGAGAAGAGAGCAGGAGACAAAGAATGAAAGTGAGCAAAGGATTATTGAATTTCACCAGAAAAAATAGATGGGTTACTCACTCATATGAAAATATGTTTAAGTCTAGAGAAGTAAACTGAGGAAAGGGGGAATTAAGATGAATGTATTGGAGTAAAAAATATAGGTAAAAGACAAAAAGGAAAAAAGGAATGGGAAACAAACCAAAAAAAGAAAAATAACATAACATAAAATAACACAATTTCTCTAGTGTCTACCAACAGTCCAAAACTACTGGAAAACACTGCCAAACCTACAGTAGAATTTTTTTTTCTGGATTTGAGGCTGATCTTGGCCTCCAGTTTGATACCTTGGGACCAGAGTCTTCATCCAGTATTTTCTGTATGTCCCGTAGTGTCATCCCATTCCTTAACCTGTTTCTCTTGGTAGTGTCTCTCTCTCCCAGTAACAGTGCTATTTTCAGACAGAGACAAGCTGTTTGTTCCCAACCTTGTGCACCTTTGGCACCTTCTGTCTGGTCTTTGCCCAGTCTCCTGTGTTCCTCTTCCATTAGCAAGTCTGTGTCCTCTCAGGTCATTTATTGCAGGATAGGCTGTGATATGGTCTGGTTCTCTGCTCCTGTTGTTGCATTCCAAGGCTTCTTAGTCTCAATCTTACTCCTCACTGCACTGTTACTTGCCTCTGCTATAGTCTGTAACTTCCTTGGGCAAGATGGAGACGTGCCATGGGGTGTCTTTCTGCTCCCAACCCTGGAAGCATGGGGACAGCCTAGGGCTGCAGAGTCCTGAGATGCAAGGCTGTTTAATTCCCAGGGCTTCTATAACCATAGGTTATGGGGAAGGGGTTAGCTGTTCCATTTACTACATACCCCTGTAGTCTTTATTCTTCTTCCTTGACAGTACCAGTTATCACTGGTACACAAAAGGAATGGGAAGAAAAGAAAAAAAGAAAAGGAAAAGAAAAAGAGAGAAAAAAAAGAAAAGAAAAAAGGAAAAAAGAAAACTGGCTGATCATTAGGGAGGAAGCAGTTCCTGTTGGCAGAATTTACTGCTAAACTGTAGCATCTTCTGTTTGGAGGACAGCAGAAGAGTTGAGGGGACCTTAAATACCAAGTCTATCCTGTATGGGTTGATTTAGTCACATTATTGTACTATATCTTTTTTTCCCCTCTCCTTTTAAGATTCCAAGTGTGCCAGGCAGTCATTCCAATCTGGCCACCCACTGGCAGCCACGTAGGCTGGCTGGCCATTTTATTAAATCCTTTATCTATGTTTTGATTGATCTATTAGTCTCTTATGTCAGATTGATTTTAGTTCAGGTAATTGCAAGAAAGGAGAATTGTGTTTTGTTTGAATTTCTCTGCAAAGCTCTGAAGGAGGCTCCTCCTCTATTCAGTCCTGTTGTCTCCTCCAAAGCAAGGATTTTTAATAATGCCTGCCTTTGTAGTATGCTGAAAGAATTAAAAGAGTTATATATGTGTAACACTTATAATAGAGTGTGGCACAAAGAAGAAAAATAGAATTGTTAGCTGCTGTTAATGTAATAAGTTGCAAAATCCTTTGCTTATCCTTCAATGAAAGCATGCTTGTTAAACTACCCCAGGCGCTAGCATGTAACACTGGAGGCAGAAGACAAAGGATCTTAATATGGATGCATGCTAGTGCTAGGCTGGATATTTTATATACATTATCTTGCTTAATTTTCACATCATTCCTGTTTATAGCAAAGACAAAAAGAAAATAATCCTAAAGTTAAATACATGTTGATTCCCCTGTTTATAAATGGTAGCATCACATTTTAATCTTAAGTTGCCCAATTCTAAAGCCTTTGTTATTTGAATAGTTTAAGTATAGAAGTATTTAGAGGAGCTTGTAGTTTGGAGACTGTTCAACTTTAGGGTTCTGTGCTAAAAGTGTTAAAGTAACTGTAGGAAACATAATTTGGTTTCCCAAAATAAGTACATTATTTTTCTGGAAAAAAGGACTAATTTTCCTTGTAGGATAATGTTAAATCTTATTAATTTGTTACTGAGGCAAATGGAGGCCTTTTACATGGCTGTAAAATACAACTTTGATTTCACAGAAATTTAAAAAATTATACCATGTAACATTTTGAAGGTCTAGAAGTCTATGGATTATGATTTAGACTCATATAGTTTACTGCTTTCATTTGTGCCTTATAGTTAAAAAATAAGGAAGATAATCTTCAGTGTTTAGTGAATATATTCATTGCATTACTCATGATCTTCTGTGTACTTCCCAGCCTTAATCTGTCTTCTTTTGTTTCATTTTAGTTATGAGGAAGACTTGGCTGTGTGATGTGTTTTAATGGCTATATATTTTTCCTGGTCTTGTGCCTCAGTCTTTGTTAGTATAACTATCTTTTCACTTTCCTTACTCTCACTTTGTTTCTCACATCTCTCTTGTTTGACAACTATATAGATTTTTCTACTTTATAAGTGCCTGTTATATGTTCTCTTTCTTAACCTATACATATTAATAGATGTTTTTCTTTAAAAGGCTGAAACATTTCACCTTGTTGTTTTTTCTCTTAATGGTATGTATAAATCTAGTTTTAATTACTATACTGATTAATTTTTTCATTACTGGAGCAAAACACCTACACTTGCAATTTAAAGGAGAAAAAGTTTAAATTGGGTTCATGGTTTCAGAGGGTTCAGTTCATGGTCAGTTGGCTCCAAGGAATAAACATGGTGGGAAAAGAGTGTTTCAGAGTAATGTTGCTCAACTTATAATGGTCCAAAACAGAACAGAGGGAAAGGATACCAAAGAGCTATCCTCTTCAAAAGCAGCGACCCACCTTCTAACTGGGCCCCATAGTGCGTTCAACTATGAACATCAATGTATTGATTCACTTATGCATATAGTACCCTTAAGTTCCAATTACTTCTTCAGAAGTCTTTTAATACACTCAAGTTGACAATTAACCTTAACTATCATTCTTGTTTTCAAGAAATATCTGAGGTTGGGTAATATAAAGAAATGAAGTTGATTTGAGTTTATAGTTCTAGAGTTCAAAGGTCAAGGTATCACATTCAGTGAGAACTAAATTCTTTCTGGAAGAATCCAACGTGACACTGTATCACGCAGCAAGAGACAGAGAGTAGATGTGTATCTTTTTTTTTGTTCTGCTTTTTTCTTATAAAACCACTTCACTCAATTATGGAGCATGCAATCTGATGACCTTATATAATTATCATCAATTCAAAACATTTCAAAACTCTCATTGCAAAATGCTATAGTCACATTGCTTCTACCTCCTAAATACTTCATAATGGAGATTATAATTCAACTTGTAAACCATTGGCAGGTATAGTCAAATTATTTCCAAACTCTAAGGTAAGATAATACAATTTTTCATGTCATTTTAAATACATATTCAATAAACTTGTTAAATCATATAAAGTAACAACATTAAAAATAAAGTATCTGCTTATGAAGATATTATACCTTAAAATATAGGAAAATGGAAAACCTAAAGGGATATACAGGCTATTTAGATACTCTTGAAAACAAATTAGAATTTATCCTTGGAGAAAACTGTCATTTTCAAACCCCACTTGGCATGGAAACATAAAGGAATACTGTATCTATAGGTTGTTCTTGGGAATTAACCTAAAAGCAGATGCTTTCAACAGGTATTCAGTATTCCTTTGGGAAATGAAGTTAATAGTAAAAATGAGCCCATGGAGAATCAGAAATCATCCTCCACCTAAAGTATGCTATATGTTCTTAGAAGATACAATTTTTCTACAAATATTTCAGAATTCGAGACTCTTCTCTAGAAGACAAATGGAGAGTTCTTACATTCTCTTCCCAGAAAATCCAATGAAATGAGAATATTGGCTTAGTGTGATACTATCTACTGTATGCTGTTGATATCCCTATTCATTTAAGGTCAGCTGAGTCACAGTTTGGTATATATACCATGGACCATAACACTTTGCACTAAACATGGTGTGGGTCTTTAAGATAAGTTTGAAATATTTTCCTTTAAGGAGAATGTATATTCTCAGTGTCACACATTTTAGGACAGGATATAAAATAAGCTTAAGGAAGAAAAGAGCTTCATCTTATTTTTAGCATAAGAAGCTGATGGATCTAAGACTCTAAGGCAAATAAATGCCTTGAGCTTTGGTGAGCATGAGGCTTCTCTGGTGAAAGCAGAAGTAAGTAGAGTTGAGTTCTGCCAGGAAATAGTAGGGAGGCTTAAGGTTTCTTCAAGATATCCAGTAGACATCTAAATTGTGTTTCTGATTGCCAAACTTTCAAATATACTCTTAGTATAGTTTAGTTGCAATTGTGTAGGAATCTAGAGAGTTAAAACAGTGGTGGGATCAGAAGACCATTGAGCCTAGAAGATGACAACACAGATAGCATCTGCCACAGAAAAGGTGGAGTGGTAGCAAGAGAAAACATGAGGGACTTTAGGACAACATCTTGCAAAACTTCTGAAAATCAGTGGGTGAAGATATGACCAGTAAGGAAGGTTAAATCCTACCAAACTCTGAGGAATGAGAGTCCCCGAAAGCCAGTGTTCATGCCATGATTCTTTGCACATAAAAGAAGTCTAACTTCATTGAGTATTCACAGGCTAAGAAGCCATCAATGACCAATATCAGTAATAAAAGCATAAATGTTCTTGCTAAGCTAACTGTGGGCTCAGATAAACATGAATTGACATTTAAAAACAAGTTTAAACTAGCTCTTTCAACAAAATGAATTATAATAATGATATTTAATGAAAATCAGATTATTTCTGCATGAAAGCTGCCAGCTTTTTGACAATTATTATTTTAACATTATAATTATTTGATGTGATTAATCAGCCAATCAACAAGGCAAATATTTTCTGTCTAAATTAAAAGTGTTGTTGTAGTGATTATTTGTTTAACACAGTTGATATATCTGTTTTGTGTTTTTATGCAAATAAATTGATTTGAATCATATTATCTTCTCAGTGTCAGCACTATATTCCTGAAGATCTTACTTTATGCCAAGACATCTGACAAGGTCTTTCTGAATGTAGTATAATCTAATAAACATTGAAAAGTTTAAAACTGAGTGAAATTCATGTAATTCAGAAAACTTATAACAAGAAATCACTGATCACTGAAGAAGACCTCCTTCTGAGTTCTCCACTCTACCTGATCTGACTTCTCTGAGCTTCAGTTTACCCCTTTATAACCCCACAGGACTGTTTACAAAATCTGATGATAAATTAAATTTACATTGGAAATACAACTAAGTGTAGTACATAAAAGCTGTCTTTTTTTTCAGTCCTTGGATTACAGTATGAGACAGTAAGATAAAGATAACTTTATAATTAAGGATCAAGCTATCCAGAGGCAAGCTCAAATGTATGAGCTTTAAGATTCTTAATGATTTTTGAGTATACTGAGTAGTTTACAAGTTGAAATTTCTAGTCCTGTCTATGATTTAGAATAACAGTGTATAAATTCAAAATCTTGGGTTTCACTTCTCACTGGAGATTTTAGGGCTTCATTGGGAATGGGTTTTCACATTTTTTTTTTTAAAGAGACTAAGGAGGCTTTTTAAATCAAAGGTATAATTGGATATGTAGATTTGTTTACAACCATTCTTGTGAAACAGTTTAAAAAATATGACCAACTTCTTTGCAAATAACAGACATATACTTCAACTATGATGGCCCTAATTTTTGCAAATAATGTACATGATTAAGCAGAAATAGGCAAGCTCACTTTGGTATATTAACTATCAAATTCTCAGTCAAAACTCTTTTTGTGGCCTCTGCTTCCTGATTGATTTCTGTTCCCACTTCATCTTCTACTATCTTGTCCTGAGTGACTCCTCTGTCAACTATGTCTACCTGACTGGTTGGCCACAAGAGTGGCCCCCTGAGTGGCCAGATCTGCCACTTGATCAGCCACTCCTCTGTCTATAATTAGAAGGTATGTTCCCATCATAATATTCTTCAATTTCAGGTAATTTGGCTGGCACCGAGAATAGCCAGTCTGATTCATGCCACTCTGCCGATAACCTTTCATTTGTGGGAACATTAAAGCAAACACCTGTAATTCCTTTTAGGAGGCACATTCTTGTAATTTGGGGTACCACATTTCTGCTCAGCTTTCTGCTAAGTTCTTTCCAAGTACAGCTGACATCTTGTATTTCTTCTGGGTTCTCCAGAGCCATGCTCACAAACCCCTTATCAGAGGTGATCAAAGAATGTGATTCAAAGCTCAATGCACCAGAAATGTGGGCTAATACTGCAGCCAAGGCATCTACTACCCTTTCTCTTCTATCAGTCTCTGAGCTGATGTTCAGAAAAAAATCAACAGTAGCATATGAAACAGAAGCCAAAAACCTGGTGGTATCCATGCTTTTAGATTTAACTAAATCCATTGTAGAAGCAACACCTACAGATTTAAAAGTAATTCCTCTTGTAGTTCTACATATCTTGGTCCACCTCTTTCTTTTGGTTGATAAAAACAGGCAAATGCCTGTTTGGTCCGCTCTCCCTGGGCATTCAGAGCAATAAATATAAGACTCAGCATCCTGTGAGGAGAACTTTGAATCACCAGATCAACATTAGTAATATCCAAACCATGGGTAGCCACATTGGTGGCCACCAAAACTTTAAAACTACCCTTTATGAAGCCTTTCAGTGTAATTTCTATTTGTGACTGTGCAATATCCCCATGTAAACACCAGTCATT
Source organism: Hydrochoerus hydrochaeris (assembly GCA_004027455.1). Lineage (NCBI taxonomy): Eukaryota > Metazoa > Chordata > Mammalia > Rodentia > Hydrochaeridae > Hydrochoerus > Hydrochoerus hydrochaeris. Next base: position 62,621 of record PVLA01005468.1, read on the forward strand.
GTGTTTTATTGTGGATTCATGGCCATTTCAGTTACAATCTTCTTGGTCTCACAGAAGATAATGGCTCTTCCTTCAGACCCACCATGGACTTGCAGGACATCTCCAATAACTGCTAGTCTCTGAGACCAGTGGCACTAAATGGCCAAATGTTCCACAGTTGTTTCAGCCTTTTGAGTCATTTTTTCCAACAAGGTCAACCTGTTCATAGCTGGATTTAATGTATTGTTTTGCAATTTTGTACACTCACTGTGGGCAAGTTGTAGAAAAAGTAAAAGTCTGACAATTACCTTCAGAATCAGTTTAGATATCTTCTACTTGTTCGGCAAAACTTAAATGTAACATTTGATCCTCTTCATCTAGTACAACATGGCACAGTTTAGAAAGATCCAGGTGTCTACTCTGATATAACCAGAGGTCCCAGCTAAAATGCCAATAACATTTCCAATATGATTTATTTGGCTTTGATATTATGTTCCACCATAAAAACACACCATGCTGAGTTTCCTGGTTATATCTTTGAAGTCTTTGGCTGCTTAGTTTGCCAGTTCCCTTGCTGGAGCTTGTTGGAGCTAAAACAAGCACCTTTGGTGAGTGGCCTTTTTAAATTGCTTCTTGATTTCTTTGGAGCCTTTCAATGAAGGATATGGCAAAAGAGAGTGTCTTTCTTCTTCCTTTCTGTGCTTGGACAATTAAATCTTTTTCTTCATAAATGGCACCAAAGGTCTTAACCTGAATAGGAAATAGGTACATTATCTCTTGACCTTTCAGAAGCTTTATAGTCTCTTCAGAAACAGAGAAACTGGAGAAGGCTCCCTTTTTTTGTTCATGAGTTACAGTCTTCTCCAGTTTATTATCACTTGATTTATGAGAAGAATTTTCTAAGCATGACACTCATTTAGAGTTTTTTTTTCATATTAATCAATCTCTCCATTTAATAGCTCTTTTCTTCTTGACTTATGAGATGTGGGAAATTCACCTGAAAGTCTACTGAATTCTTCTTCAGTATCTCCATTTAGTTTCTCTTTGATTTTAGCTTTTTTGACATTGGAAGTATCCAGGTCATCTGTAATACCATTTTCTCTTGTTTCTGTTTTCTCATCTGAGTCATGATGGTGCCTTGGCCTCCTTCTATCAATCTGCCTTCCCTCGAGACTCTTCGGGGCTTCCCAGAATGCACTGTCTGAGTGGAAAGCCTCTCAAGGCAGGGAGAAAGGTTGGGGCATAAGGCGGGCTGGTGCCTGTGCCTGTGCCATGGTGGGCAGGGAGCCCCACATGCCACCCCATCACTCTGCATATTTGTATCTTAATATTCAGTTTTCTCTTACCAATACTGATCGCCTGACTGTCTTTGAGACAGAGGCCAAAGCTGATTTCTGGAAATTGCCAAGTAGACTTTTCTGTATCAGATCATACGTGAGAATTTTTATAGCTCAATTTAGGGTAGTTTTGTAACTTTCAACTTGGATACAATTGAATAAGAAACTTATCATTGATGAGATAAAGTAAAAACCCCTGGGATTTGATGCAAGTGGCTTAAATGATTTTTGAGTTATAATTCTGTGGATGACATGCATGGTCTTTCATCTGAATGAGTATTTGTGGGGAAATAATCTTTTTCACAAAATAGGGAACAAGAACAAATATTCATTGGCTTGCTGATTTGTGCCATGCACTGGACTAGGCACTAATGCTGGTTATCTTATGTACTTCTGTTTGGAATCCCAGGAAGATGCAATGTATATTATCACCTTGTAAGAATGGAGGCTCAGATAAATGGAGTAACTTACAAGGACTCATGGTCAATAAATTGAGGAACATGAACTGACTCACATCTGTCTGGTTCCTGAGTTCATCACTTGTATGTCATATTAAATTGTCTTTTTCGTCTTCCAGAATTTGAAGTATAGCCAATATTTGATGCCATAGGGACTTCCTCTTAATGTGTATGGCTCTGTCACAGTGTATGGAAGTCATAGGCATAACCACTGAATTCACTTTTGCAGGCTCTAATTGCCATGCATGTATGGGGTACCATGTTATATTTCCTCAGCTACTTCTGATTTCAGCTGCAGCCCTTGTTGCCAGCACCTCATGCCTGCTTTGCTCTATTTCCAGAACTATAAGATAAACAAACTTCTTTTCTTTTTAAAGTATGTAGCCTTATATATATACATATAATATACATATACATGCACATATACACATACCAGTAAATTGTGGAATATGTATATGGAATATTTATTTTATTAGTATATACAGTACACAATGGTTACATTCATACATATATGTACACAATACATCATATTTTTTGCCTTCCTGTCTCTTCCTTCTTCCTCCCATATCTTGTCTCCTTTCTCTTTTGCAAAAGATTTATCTCCCTTTTTCCTCAAATTTATTACACTAACAAGAAAATCCAGTAAGACAACTAAAAATTTGGATTCAATTAATTTATGTATAACCTCAATGGAACCAGAAGATTTAGAAATATCCATAAATGTAGCTCTTACATTGGTGAGTGTTTCAAATAGGATTCAATGCTAATCTTTCATATGTATATATTATCTTAATTTTTTGTAGAAAATCAAATCTTTCAAAAGGAACAATGAATTAAATTTTAAATCATTAACTTTGTTTCTCAAATTTCAAGATAAGAATGTTTCTAAATGAAGACTGCACTGACTGGCTTCCAAATGTGTGTGTGTGTGTGTGTGTGTGTGTGTGTATATATATATATATATATATATATACATATGCACACATGCATGTGAATATAAATACATAGCTACTTTTTATTGCTACAATGATACTTTTATTTCTCTTTGCATCTTACTTCATAATCATTTTCCCTCTGTGCAAAACTACGTCATCTGTTATATCCAGTTCATCTCAAGAGATTCAGAGAATAAAATAAGCAATGAGAATTACTGAAAATAATTATAGAAAATGCATTTAGGCATGTGGATAAAGTATTCAGTCATGGGGCTGCTTGTGAAGGAAGGCAATTAAGAGACATAAGTAAGAAGATATTTTGTTATAAAGTTTTGAAGAGAACACAGACAAGTATTTTAGTTTTCATACAGATTATAGAAATTCATATAAGAAGCAACATGCTTTCTACAAAGATGCTGGATACAACATCAGATTACATAATACATCAGGCACATCGGGTCAAAAGCTGAGTGTGTGGGGAGGTGGAAAGCTATCATCAAATGATATTTATAGTATGGTATGGTAATGATATTTAAAGCCAGATAAGATCATCTAGAAGCTTATATACATGCAAAATACGAGATGTTGGGTCTGAAACTGGGGCATCTCAGAACCTTGGAATAGAAGTATACAGCAAAAGATACAAGATGGGTAAGAGAAGAAATCAAGGTGAAAACTGACAAGAATGGATATCCTGTCAAATACTTGTGGAAGATAGGAACAAGAGGGATAAGAATTTCATGTTTTCCAGCAATTTTCAAGTGAATTTTCTGACATTTCAACACAAATTTTTGATTAAGCAGTTTTTAAAATTTTTTTATTTAAAGGGATAAAACAAAAAGGAGAGAAATATTACAGAATTTCAAAAAAGCATAAACAGTAAGAAATCACTAGCTGATAAATTACATATTGCTCTTTTAGGAATAGTTGTTCAAGTTACAAAATTAAAGCACTAAATATGAACACACAAGCAGTGAGACTGCAAACAGATCTGTTCAACAATCAAACAAGAACTAAGAAATAAGGGTAACAATCCTGCACACATAAATATACATGCAGTTATATCTTTTATAGCACTTCCTATTTTCTCTTTTTTATAATAACAATTATACTTTTTTACTTAAAGAGAAAAAAACAGGAAAAAAGTAGAAATATTATAGAATTTCAAGAAAAGAAGATAAACAGTAAGAAATCACTAGTTGATATACTGCATATTGTTCTTTTAGAAATAGTTATTCAAGTTACAGAATTAAAGCACACAAAGTGGACACTAAAGCAGTGAGAGTGCACACAGATATGTTCAACAATCCAACAAGAACCTAGAAATATGGTCATCAATCCCACACATCTAAACCTACATGCAGCTATGTATCTTTTATAGTGCTTCCTATTTCCTCTTTTTTTACAATAGCAATTATACATTTCTAAAATTTTATTTAAAGAGAAGAAAAAAACAGAAAAAAGGGTAGCAACAATACAGAATTCTAAAAGAAAGAAAGAAAAAGGAGAATGAGAAAAAGCCCCACTAAGAAATCAGTAATTTAAATATTATGTACTGTCATCCTGGATGTAGTTGTTCAAGTTACAAAGTTAAAGGGTACATAGTAAATATTCAAACAGTCAGACTACAAACAGTTCTGCTCAAAGATCCAACAAAGATTCAGCAATATGGTCATCTATTTTACACACTCAAACATACACACAGTTATATCCCTTAGAGCATTTTCTTTTCCTCTCTTTTTTACAATAGCAATTACACATTTTGGTTTTATTACTCTTGTAGTTCTTATTTACTTTTTACACTAGAGACACAATATGATATTTATAAATATGATTCTTATTTATTTCACTAATGAGGATAGTCTGAAGTTGTCTCCATTTGCCTATGAATGCCTCAAGGTCATCCTTTTCTATAACTGAGTAATATTCCATTGTATAAAAATACCACATCATTTTCATCCACTCTGCAGTTGATGGGCATCTTGGTTGTTTCTAGGATTTAGCTATCACAAGTAGTGCATGTATGAACATGGGTGCACATATATCACTGATACGAACTTTTCAGTTCTTTGGGGAAAATACCCAGGAGGGGGATAGCTGGATTGAATGGGGCTTCTAATCCTAGTCTTCTGAGAATTCTCCATGTACTGGCTCAACTTTGCCATGTTATGTTCCAGTTGTTTCTTTCTGCTTTCCTCTTATTTAATTGCTTATCCTACCTGGTGGTTTCTTTCTATTGTTGTTTTGGGGATTGTGGTCATTTTTATATCTGTCTAGTATGTCTTTCAGTACTCTTTCTAGGGTTGGTTTGGTGGACATAAATTTCTTCAGTTGTTCTTTGCCATGGAAGTATCTTGTTTCTCCATTAAATTTGAATGAAAGTTTTGCTGGGTACATCAATCTGGGTTGAAGGTTGTTTTCTTTCAGGGCTTGAAATACCTCACTCCAAGCTCTTCTTGACTTGAGGGTTTGTGCTGAAAAGTCTGCTGTGATTCTAATGGGCTTTCCTTGATAGGTGAGTTGTGTCTTTTCTCCGGCAGCTTTTAATATTCTGTTTTTATGCTGTATGTCTGAGACCTTAATTATTATGTGTCTGGGTGTGGATTTATGTTGATTGTGACCGTTTTGTGTTCTATATGCCTCACTTATCTGCATATCAGATTCTTTCCCCATGTTTGGGAAATTTTCTGCTATTATTTCTGTAAATACTTTGTGTATGTCATTTGCCTGGACTCCTGTATCTTCACTAATGCCCATTATTCTTATATTGTTGCTCTTGGCATCACCATGAAGCTTCTGGATTGTCATCTCATGCTGCTTTGTTATTTTTAAAAGTTCTATCCTTTCCTGATCACTAACTGTGATCCTGTCATCAAGGTCCGAAATCCTATCCTCAGCTTCTTTTAGGCAGTTTTGCACGCTTTCAATAGAGTTTTTTGTTTCTTGGATGCCTCTTTGAGTTTGTTTCATGTATTCTGCTTGTTTTCTATATTGTTCATTCAAAGTTTCAGTCAGTTTCCCATGCTCATGTACTTTTTTCTCTTGTTCTTCTTTAGCTGCAGTCAACAACTCCTTTACTAAAGTTGTTATTTCTATCTTTACATGGGAGACTACTTCTAATTTGATTTCCTCTATAGCTTGATGCAGTTGTTTTTTATTTCACTGGTTATTTTTTCAGAGATTCCCGGTGTGTTGCTTTTGGGGCCCTCTATTTCAATGTCTCCTATACTTGCTTCTGGTGAACTATATGTTTGAGACTGCATTTTGCTTTTTTGTTTTGTCATTTTTACTCTGCCTGGTGTTTTCTATGTGTAGGAGGGGATCACACACACTATTTTCAGACACAACAAAGTCTTACAGTTAGTTGGAGGGGTTTTACTACTGGCCCTATTTATCCCCTGTACACCTCTATTTTAGGGGTATACTCACCACATTGATACAGTCAATCCGGTGTAGTCCAAAATTCGCCACCTGGGAGCAAAATTCCAAATTTTCTCACACTAACTGGATCCCGCTGAGATCTTCTGATGTTCCAGGTGGGAGGGTGGGCCCAGCTGAAGCAGTCCAGGACAGGTTTCAGTCTTGGGCGGGCTCTTCGATGTTCCCGGTGGCAGGGTGGGCCCAAGGGGTATGCTCCGGGCAGCCCTCCCCTGAGGCGGGCTTCTGCTGAGTTCTGATTAAGCAGTTTTGAATTCACTGTTCTTGAGCTTATATTTTATACCATACTCCCTATTAAGTTGAAAAATAGTTTGTGCTTTTGTAGTAATTTTTCCTGTAAAATAATCGTCTTTTCTTTATCTTTTAGGCTTTCCTGGTCCTAGAGAAAATACAAGGAACATTTGGAAATATTTGTGCCAGGAAGCATGACAGGACACAAAGTTTATTTTTAGCACTTTGTTTTTGCTGGAGCAAGATACTCAATACACACAACTGAAGGATGAGAGGATTATTTTGGCTCACAGGTTTCAGAGAATTTAGTCCATAGTTGGTCAGCTTCAAGGCATGAAGATCATGGTGGAAGTGTCTGATGAGACAAAGCTGCCCATGTAATCACTGTCAGGAAGCACAGTGAAAAGAAAGGCATGGAGAAGGGAGGAATATTCTTCCATGTCATACCCCCAGTGATCCAACTCCAATCAGAACCTACTTCCAAAGGGTAAGTTAGCTATAGTGGTGCCATAATTCAATCACCCTTTAAAAGCCTACCTTTGAACACATGAAGCCTTTCATTGACATTCTAGAACTAAGCCATAGCAATGATATTATGAAAATGGCACATTAACCAGCTTAGAACAGCTTAGACCAAATTTGGGACAGTTAAGCATCAGAATGACTAATGATATAATGGATTATACCACATTCTGGGAAAACATGTACATTCACATTTATCTGTTATAGACAATATGTACTAAAATAGAAAAAAGCCAGAAGAGAGGAAACTGTTCTTAAAAGAGAATACTAGCTAATGACAGAAGAAAGGAAGAATTAGAATACTATAGTCTTGTAGCTAAAATAACATAAAATACATAGTAAAGACCATTAACAGCTTTTGAAACAACTAGAGTCAAAAGTTGTTTGTGGCAAAGACATTCACAGGATCTCATGCTCATTTGCACACATAATATTTATTAATTACAATGTGTAAAGATGTACCTTTACAAAGAATAGATCTGGTCAACACTGGGTTGTGTGATCAGATGGATACCTGAAATTATGCCTTTGCTGAGGAGTTCTATTTTCTTAGGCAAATACTTTATTGAACATATGCAATGGAAAAGATCACTCTGAGCTTACCACAGACACTGTAGTAATTCGTTTAGGTTGGGTGAAAGTCTTTCTGACAGTCATTTCAAAGTTGAGAGCTGACAGAACCTTCTTTGCAAAGTCTGTTGAATTGGGAGTTGGGGTGATCTAGACAGGTAAATTAGTTAGATTTATGAATCATATAAAGACCCTGAGGCAGAAGGAGGGGTGACTCTGGAAAACCTGAAAGGAAACTAATATGACTGAAAATACAGTATTCTATTGCTGCTATAAAAAATGTCCACAAACTTTGAATTTTAAACACAAAATTACTATCTAACAGTTCTTTAGATCAGAACAGTTCATGTTTAGCCTAGAATGCATTCCTTTCTGGAAACTCTGGGGTACAATTTATTTTCTGTTCATTTCTGTTGTTGTAGAATTCGGTTCCCTTTATTTGTAGGATTGAGATTCTCTTTTAATTTGTGTTTTCCACTAAGGATTGTTCCCAGTTCAGAAGGCCCCTTCGTCTCTGGGCTCATGACTCACTCAGAGGTGGCAACAATGCTTCTTAATTACACCTCTCACCAACAGCTGGGAAATATTCTCTGCTTCTCAGGATTCACGAGATGATATTGCCTCCTCATCTGAATATAAGCTTCCAACATTTGCAGTTTTCCTTTTTTTATGTAAAGTTACACAGCCACAGGTTCAGGGATCGGGACACAGGCATCTGTTGGAGCCATTATTCTGCTTTCCTAAAGAGAGGAGGAAAATGGATCAAGATGGAGTATTTTCACTTCTCTGATGACTTCAGACAAGCTGTTCCTTTTTAATCAAGAAACCTTCAGTGGCTCACTATCACCTAAAGAATTAAATTCAGATACCAGTCACTCCCTATTACCTAAGAATCAAATTTAAACACACTTCCTTGTCATGTGGATTTTCCATGTTTTAGTCAAAACCCTAATGTATATTTTTCATACACCTACTTTCCCACATCTTAGCCTGTTTGCACTTAGTATTCACTAGGAAAGAATGTCATGGCTTTTTACCTTCATATGTCTTTCTAGGATGTTCTTCTCTTCCTAGAATCTTCATCTCTTGATATTTTATCCATCCTTTGAGACTCATCTCCTCTATACCTGCACTTACACTCACCTCAGGATGTGCATGTGTACACACACCTACACACATACACATACACATGCACACTCACTGCCAGCCTTAAACCATATTCAGTGACACATGACACTCTGTTTTATATTTGTTTTTCTTGTTATATTACTACCTTAATAAAGGGAGGGAATATAACTTCCAAAGGAATACCAATTAATCTCCTTTCTAACTGATTGGTCGTTCCTAGTGTGATAGTGGTGACTAAACATTTTTAATATCATATCTGGAAGTGATTATGTTTCATTTATCTTTGTAGTCTGCACAGAGTACATAAATGTGTCCTTACACTTACCCATACCTAAGTGGTTGAATTTATCCTGGACACATTGTATGTTATTGGTTTCCACTTTGTCAAGATCTTTGTAAATTTTGGTCCTAGCATAGAACTCATTATTTAGGACTTTGAGATTGTTTTCTTCTACAATTTAATTGAATTTCAAAAGCTTGATTTTATTTCTATTTTCCATGAATATTATACCATATGCTACATATTGAATATATTCCTTTATTGCTTTCCTTCATCCAAAAGAAAAACATGCACAATAAAAAAATAAAACTACCACATTAATTTTGTTGCTTTCAACATATATGTTTAATGTCATGCTAGATTACCAATTTTCCTAACACTAGGCCATTTATGTTAGTCTCCTTTTATTCCTGACATATTCTTATCTTGAAACTTGATTTGCATCTTTGAAAGCATCTCTGTTTTCTGTGTTGTTTTCCCCTTGCTTTTTTTTCCTTTCTTCCTGCTCTACTTCTTACTCATTTGTATTTCATTTAACATTTAAAAATTTGATTTGATAGAATAGAATAAAGGGCATTATTCATCTCCTATTACCCTAACATACATAATAAATTATTATAAGCATTTAAAATATTTGATTCTCATTTTTATGTTACTACTTTTTATACATATATAAAATATGACTTTTCCTTGTTTTTTTCCCAAAGACAGAAATCCATATGATATTGATAAAACAACTTTTCCTTCTAATTTCACTTGCATATGATTTTGTATGAATCTTTTTGCTCTTTTATTGATAGGTGACGTTACATTTTAGTTCACTGAAAATCATATTTTCACTGCCAAATTTGACATGTAAATTGTGTCATACTTTGTGCCATTCTGAAACTAGTTTTTTTTTCCTTACCATGATTATTTTTAGATCTATGTTATTACATGTACTAATTCATCTTTTAAGCATTTGTCCTATTTCATTTATCCAATGGTAAACAATTACATCACCTCCTAGTTTTTCTTATTCTGAAACACTGCTGTAGAAGATCTGGGCCCACACAACTTTGTACACTAGTTAGCATCGTCCTGGAGAAGGAGCTTGGTGAGCGAATGGAAACACGAGTTTGGTAATGTGCCTGGTCCATTTCATGTACTGGTTCTGTTAGGTGGCACTGGTCAAGGATCTCATCTCTCTGCAACTTTGTTTGCCCACGCATAAGATGACAACAGCAAAAGACTTATACCGGAAGTTTGTTAGAAGAATCAGATGAACTCATGTAGAGGAGAACGTGGAGTCCTGCTTTTACCAAGAAAGTGTTCTAAGTCTGTAAGGGGTCACGGAGGTTGTTGTAGGGCTGAGCTAAGGAAGATACATATACAGTTTCCATCGGTGCTGCCAAACTGCTCCTGGGAGGAGCTGCACCTAAATATTTAACTATCTATTGATCGGTGCATAGATAGTTTTACTTCCTTATAGACTTTCTTTTGATATTGTTTTAAATGTTTCATTTAGAAAGAAAATAATGAGTAAAATATTTTTACTCTAATTTGATTTTTTGATTAGTAGTGAAATTAATTTCCTTTTAAGTGTTTATTAGCTGCTGCATTTCATCTTCTCTGATTTTTCTATTTATGCTTCATTTTTATTTTTTTATTTGACTATCATTTTTGTTGCTTCAATAAGAGTTCTTTGTATATTCTGGATTCTAAACTCTAGCCAGTTGTACATGTTACAGATGTGAGAAGAATCAACATTTGTATAAATTGTGCTATTTGTGTATATATTACATATCCCATGACAAAGGCATTTTTGTATTTCCTTCAGTAAATGTATACAAAATCTTTTAATAAAGATCTACTTCTCCTTTCCTTTTCTTTTTTGTTTTCTCTTATACTTGATCATTGAAATTTTTGTTTTAACAAAAGGAATTAGTAAGATTGTTTTCCTAATTTTACTGCATTAAGATCAAGGAAAGCATTTATATATTGATTTTTTAAGTTGTGTTATGATTTGTTCTATGAGATAACTTTCTGTAAATGCTCCATGTTGAAAATTATGCATATGTAATGTCATTTAGTTGTAGAGTACAAATGTGTATTTATAATAAGGCCCAGGTGATAGTTATTCCTTCTACACGCTTAATGGCTTTTGTCTTCTTGATTTAAGACTGTGTGAAAGACACACGTTCATACTGCTCATCCTGTGCCCTTTGTCAGATTTTAAAATATGCTTTCTCATTCTCCCTTATTGCAGCTTTTCATCATGGTGCAGTTAACACCACATGTTTTAGAGCTTATTTCTTGAACATTTAAAAATGTGCTATCCTGAAGTTTGAATCTACTTGATAGTTTCTTCCTTCACTTTTATTAGTTTGTTAGTAACTTGGTGATTCCTGCTCCCTCCAAGCTTCCATTGATCCCACTTAGCCAGAGAGATTTTATTTCTTACCACTGAATCCATATAAATAATTCCTGGTTTTGTTTATACACATTGACACATAAGTTTATTTAAAAAGTTAAGTAGATATTAATAAGATGTTGTCTTTTCAGAATTATACTTTCCTTCAGAAATCTACAAGCTACATAGTCTATCGTGCATGACATTTTGTATATGAATGAGAAGAGATGGTGCAAAATAAAATAAATATTTTTTCTCAGAAGAAAGCATTCCGCAATTTAAGTATAAATTGTAATCCAAAATTTTACATATAAATTGATTATCTGGAATTAAGATAATGCTTGTTCTCTCAAGATGTGCACAAGTTACATGCTCAACTGTTTTTAGCTGATAACTGTGAAGACTTTTCTCCTCTGAGTTACTGTTTTTTTCATTTGGTGTATTTTCCTGGTAATTATCCTGAAACTTCTATAAATTGTTTAGAGATTGATAGTAATGGATTCATTTTGAAACTCTATTTCATTGCAGAGCTCACAGCTAAGAACATTTTTCCTCTTTTATTTCTCTCTGTTTTTACATGACCAAAGCCTAGGATATCACATATGGGTTTTCATCACCAGTAAAATAGATAGCTGTTAATTTCCTATCCTTCACCTTCTTTCAAAGGAAAGACTTAGTGCATAACAATATAGATAAGATTAGGATGAATGCCAATTACATCCAGTTAGAATCTGCTAATATTTTCTGTGCTATCTAGTCTTTCAGTTTCATGTAAAGAAAAACTTTAGAGTCATATTTAAATACTTTTTTACTTTATCAATTGAGTCTGCGTCATTTAGACAGAATGAATAGTAATTATTAACTATGATGAGTCTGGGTAGTTTCTGTACACACAGAAAACAAGCTGTGGGAGGCTATGATCTGCTGGCCAGCTTCCATGTGTGCATTATGTCTCTGTAAGTGTTCTGTGGCATTCTTGGGCCAACAAGTGATCTCTTCTTACAAGAGGTAAAGTGGTAATCTATACTTGTAGGATTCCTTCTGCATATTGGTTTTGTGTATCTTCTGAGTCTATATAATATGAACAAGAACTGACATAATGATTGCATTCATTTGCTGGGGCTGCCCCACCATAAACTGAGTGGCATAAGCAACCTAACTTTTCTCACAGTTCTGTGAACTGAAGATCTAAGATGAAGATGTCAAGAGGACTGGATTCTTCTTTGGCTTGCAGATGACTGGCTTCTTGTTTTTTCACATGGTCTTTCCTCTGTGCTTACATTTCCCTGGTGTCTCTTTGTTAATATTTCTTGTTTGCAAGCTGCCAGCCTTCTTGTAGTAAGTCCCTATAATAGCAGTGGTTTATTAATTACTCCTTTAAAGTTTCTATTTCTAAGACGAGTGATATTCTGAGGCCTAGGGTTCAAAAATGAATTTTGGGGAGCATAATTCATCCCATTTTGGTGTCTCAAAAAAATTAAATAGAATAAAGAAAGAACAAGCAAGCAAGCAAAATGGCCTGACAGAGATAATGAGAAATAGAGCACAACTGAGGTCATACTATCATGTCCAGTGAATTTCACTGTGTCTGTTAAGTACATGTGGATAGGACCAATAGGACTCTCTCTCAGTCTGAAGTCTACACATGTGCTCTGACCCTCTATTCATGCTCAGCTTATAAGAATACTCTGCTTCTGGGTATCTTTTTGAAGGATTTAAAGACAATAAATTACAGTGATACATGCATGCCCATGTTTATAGAGTTAAACTCATAATATTTAACTTTTGTAACCAACATAAAGGCTCACTAATGATAGATAAAGAAAATGTAGTTATACATACGCAATGGAGTACCACTCAGTCATAAAGAAGGATAAACTTGAGCCATTTGTAGGAAAAATGAATGCTTTATGAGACTGTAATAATGCTAAGTAAAATAAATCAGATGTGGAAGGTTAAATGTTCCATGGTGTCTTTTATATGAGACAGCTAAAATATAAATAATTTAAAAAGCAAAATAAAAGATAGATGATAGGAAACAGGGTGATAGACTTTGTAAAGATGGGAAGGGGATTTGAGGATGAAGGAGATGAAGGTGGGGAGAAAAAAGGGAAATAAAAAGTATTAAGTTGTGATGTGTGTACATACCAATTCCACAAGATGAATATAGCTAATATGTTTCACAACCACAAACTAATAAAAAGAATATCCTGCTTTTTTAATCAACTCCTTCTTTACTATCTCTGCCTTTACATTTGGGGTGCATGTTGAGAACCAGAATTATCTCTATGGTTACTAATTCTCACATGCTCTGTCACTGGTCTTGCATCTCTTCTCTTTTGTTTAGTTTCTTAGTAGCCCTAGTCCTCTTGACTCTGATTATACCATTATCTTCCAGCAAATTTAGTGTTTCTGTTTTGATATTTATATCTTTGATGAGTTTTGACTTTATTTTAGTGCATGATTAGAAGCATGGGTCTAATTTTGTCTTCAGCATGTAGAAAAACAATTTTTCCAGCACAGTTTCTTAAAGAGACTATCTTCTTCCAGTAAGGGTGCTAGGTGCCTTCATCAAAGACCTCTATATTGAAGACTACAGTACTCTGAAAAGGAAGATCAAAAAGGATATCATTAAATGGAAAGATAATCCTTACTCGTGGGTGGGAAGAATCAACATAGGGAAAATGGTCATACTCTCAAAAGCATTACATAAATTTAAAGCAATACCAATCAAAATACTGATAGCAAACCTTCCAGAATTAAAGAAACAATCCTAAAATTTATTTGGAACCTGAAAAGACCTAGAATAGCACAAACAATTCTGGGCAAGAAAGACAAGTAAGAAGGCATCATAATCTCTGACTTTAAATCACACTGTAAATCTACCGTGATAAGATCTGAAGCCTGGAAGCTTTTTGAAGAGAGGTGAAGATAAGGTGCTTGAGAGTGTTTGGAATTGTTTCTGGATCTTGTAATCTGTTCAACTGATCCTAGGATATATTTTTTGCCTGTACTATGCTGTCTTTATCACAGGAATGCAGAGATGAATGTCTTTTAAAAATACAGAAAGATGTCATATCAATAGTTATGTATATATATATATATATATACATAACAAAATATATATGTATATCTATAAAACATAATATATATATATATATATATATATATATATATATAGTACCAGGGATCAAACTTACAAACTTACACTGCACATGTATTTAATAACATACATAAACATATTTTAATATATATGTAATTAACACCTGAAACCTGCTAAAGAGAAAGTTAAACAAATTTTAAAATGTTTAGGGTAAATTGCTTTATTTAAAATTTTTAACAACTGAAACAATCAAAATACCTATTCACTGATAAACTGATATATCCATCTAATGGAATACTACTCATAATAAAAATGAAAGCGCTACTGATATATATAAAATGGATGAATGCTAAAGCATATGCTGTGTAAGAGGAACAAAGAAAGATATACTACGTACTGTGGGATTCAATTTATATCACACTGTAGAAAGGCAAAGGCATTGGAATGGCAATCAGGTTAGTGTTTGCCAGAAGCTGGTGGTAAGGGAGAGCCAGGAATTGACTACAGAGGGGCAGAAGCAAAGCTTTGGGGGTGATAGGAATAGTCTACATCTCAGTTGTAGTAGCCGCATGAGTGTTCACTTTATATACTGTATCTCAAACAAATCTAAGAAGTTTACGAAGTTCATATTCATGTGTAAGATTCCTCCCAGAGCTCTGGATCTTTGAATATGGCCAACTGACAGTGTGTTTATTCTACCTCTTGAGTTCTTTGGACTTTGGAGCATTTTTGCCTTACTTTTGTTTTCCGGGAACTTGATGAGCCCAGTACATGTATAGTCCTAGATGTCCAGGTTTAAAGGGTTGTTGAGGAAACTTCACCAATAAAAACAGTGCAATATCTGGGAAGAGCAAGATCTCACTGAGTAAATGCAGACAACATTTTTCTCTTCTGTTCCAAATACAGCTTCTTTTTATATATCTGATATACAAACCTCCTGTCCTTGGCCAATCTATAATCTTTTCACAACTCTGTTACATAATACTAAGATTATCTCTTACAGTGCAAAAGGAAATGCCAATAATTAAAGACAACAAAACACCTAATTACAAAAAGGTGAACTAGCTTCAGAAAGTCTTCCCTCTACCATCTTGGTGTTGCTTCGGACTGCAGAGTAGTCTACAGCAGGATTGAGTAAGGCTAGCCCAACTGTGGGCATTTCTTCCCAATCGTGGGCATTTCTTTTCTCCTCTTCTGTCCCACACCAGGATGCCTGTGACACCTCTTGGATTTTGAAGAAGAACGAGGAGATGTGGAGGAGAGGAATGGAAAGAGAATGTTGCATTCAAATGGCACGAATGAAATCCAACACTAGTACTCTGTGGTCTGGTGGATTTCCCAGTGAGAATTGTTTTCCTAAAGAGATGCCCTCAGGTGTTTCCCTAAACGCATCCTCACAGAGAAGGATGTGACTGCAGTTACCTCAGTCAGGCCCAGGTTCCCTCTCTGGCTGTTCCCCACTCTTCCACCCCTGCTTTGTGCTTCTGATAGCATATCTTCCATCTCATTCTATGCACCCCTCCAATGGAGGCCAGGGCACAAAAATGATCTCTTATACCATTCGGTGACTCAACCACTTCTGCTCTTAAAGAGAATGAGGACCAAGGATGCATAGACTCACTTAAAGTACTCTATTATCTCTCAGCTTCCTTTGTACTTTGAGCTGTAAGTATTCTCCACCTATTGTATACTTTTTCACCTGTGTTAGAATATAACTTTCAGTTTCTCAGCTCAAAATGAGACCAAAGAGTCCTTCTTTAACTTACATGAATGGCATGTAGTTATAATAAAAATCATGGGAATGAAATACAAGTGAGCAAAGATTGAGAAAGACTCAACCAGATTAGGGAGAAAGGCAAAATTTTGTAGGAAGGCTTCCAAGGTACTAACAGTATTTTTCCCCAAATTGCAGAATGGTAATGTTTGGAGATCCGTTAGTAATGAGATGCAGACTAACAAATTCCAGGAGAAGATGGACAGAGCGGAGAGGATGTGAGAGGCAAGGCCTAATGTGCAGATCACTTGTGAGAGGATGGAAGGGACTCTAGCAAAGAGGGGAGAACAGCAAAGAGAATCTAAAAACTGCCCAAGTCTGCTTCATCCTATGAGCAGCATTTCACAGAAAGACGAGACAGTTAGACTTGATTGTCAGCTTGGCTGGATTAAGAGGCACCTGGTAAACTAAAGATGCACACTTCTGGGTATGTCCGTGGGATGTTTCCAGAGATGACTGATGTGTATGGCAGCAAACTGAAGGGAAAAGAGCCACCCGGATAGCAGGTGGTGCCATTCAGTAGGCTCACAGGTCAGATGGAATGAAAGCAGGAGAAAGTTATTCTGTAGTTGTAAGCTCAGTTTTGCTCAGCAGGTGTATTCCCTGCCAGTGGATATCAGACTTCAGTTTCTTCAGCTGTTCCACAAGAACTTATTCCAGTTATTCTCCAGGAACCTTCCAAGCCACAGAATCAGACTGACCTCTTGTTCTGAGGGTTCCAGCTTCTTCAGCTGAGCAGTTTCTGCACCATCTGACTCACCAGTGTGCGGTGGCCATTGTGAACTACCTTGCCTGATCTCCTGAAATTAACATATACATAACATTCCTCCACAGCACCCTCGACAGTACAGGAAATACTTGTGTGTTAGTATAGTGACATGGAAGACAAGTGAAGAAGGTATATTCTTACAAAATTAATTGGGTCAAAATGATTTTCTAGTCAAAGAAATATTGTGAAAACTGGTAATTTTAGAAAATGATTTGAAAGTCTTATTAAATGTGCCCTCCCCATCCTTTGAAACTTAGTAAATGAGTGAGTACAAGATTGCCTTGAAAGAAGTGATAGTGATAGTGTTCATCTCTTTAGTCTCTTTAGGTGGATCTGAGTAGAATGAATGTGGCTCCATCTCTGTACCAACCCAAAGCATTTTTTTTCACTTCTAATTCCTAGATTAATATGCTTTTGCTCACATCTTCTTATATTTTCTAACAATTCTGAAAATCTCTACTACTGGAGAAAGATTTTATGAGGAGATTGAAGGTAATTACAGTGTGCTTTTTTGGTCTGGAATATATAATCAATTTCATTTATTTCCCAAGTAAAACATTCAGTGCAGGTTCAATTTTTGAAAGACAACTTGATTATCTGTTCCACAGAACAAGTCAGGAGATATCATTCTCAGTGCTCAATCATAAATTCCTATTATGAAATGTTTATGCACTAATCATTTTCCTATTGAACGGGGATATGATTAACACACAACACTGAATATATGTGTTTCTTGAAAAACAATCTGAATTGACAGCATGTAATGTCATTGGAAGTAAATTACTGTACTTTGCACCTTTGCTTTAATTTCTTAAATTTTTCTAGAGCTACACAATGTCCTGAACACTTTTAATAAAATGCATTGTTCCATGCTTCAAAACCAAATTATAAATACTCTTTGAAGGTAGGTTAAATGACTTCCCATATCTAGTTATTGTGATGGTACTCTTGAACAAAAAAATAAAGGGGGGGGGAGTTAAAGGCTAAAAATTAAAAACACACATTTCTGCCTGAAAAGTCATCTTAATATTACACTAAAAACAACAAGAAAAACTTAATTTTTTTCTATATTAATTTTTTGGTGAAAATATAAATAAAGCGAAGCCTCAAACTGAATGTAGAATAATGATTATAGGGTTTGGGGGACAGGGAATGAATACAGAGAAGCTGGATTTGATCAATGCTTATTGTATATATGTGTTTAAATATCATTCTGAACTCCATTAACATGTACAACTAATACATATAATTGAAAAATAAAAGTAAATCTCTTCATTAAGTTAAAAATCAGTGTATATGACCTTCATTTTCCTGGGCTTTCATACACTGACTTGCTCTTGGGTAAGAGGCAAAATTTTCAAATCTCAAACCTCTACTTTCAAGTTTAAAAAAATGGAATAGCAGCCTGAAGATTCCTACTTCTGATGTTTCCAGACATTGCCAGTGTCCCCTATGGGGAAATTGCCCCTGGTTTAGAGGCACTCTTCTTTCACTACCCTTCTTCGGCAGTCCCAGCTCTGACTGGACTCTGCCAATACAATTCTCTCCTCTTTCCTTTGCAGCTCTTCTCATTCATACTTATCCCTGGGAAGGTCTTTGCTTTTTAATTTCTTTAAATAGTTCTTCTTCTCTGTAAGTGCTCCCCGGTGAATACATTTAGCATGTGCCACTAGTTCTCTGACAAGACCTTGTTGCTCAGAGTTTTTTGTAAACTAGTGCATTGTATTGAACATGGTCTAGAGGCTGATCTGGATGAGCTACTGCCATAATCATATCTGGTTTTCAGAAGTATATCGATTGAGTACTGAAGTAAGATTTGTCAACTGGTATGCCAAAAATGTCCAGCAGGAATCCAACAATCAGAATTTATTCAACAAACTGACATCTCAGTGGACCCTTTTTGGTTGAAAAATTTTTTAGATTCAATCGGTGCACTTGACTTCTGCAAGAGATGCTTGAAGTTTTTTTTTTGTTGTTGTTTGTTTATTTGTCTATGTTACCATTACTTCAGATTTGATACAGGGCCTTTACACGGAGTTAGAATCCCAGACTTCTTTTAGTTATTTGAGACAGGGGTTACTCAGGCTGTGCTCTGATTTGTGATGCTTCCATTTCAAACTCTCAGAGTGTTGGAATTATAGGAGTATACCACCACCTTGGCTTTAAAGACCTTTACATAAGTCTCCCTGACAGGATGGATGCTTTTTCTCATGGAGATGTTCCCTGATATTGGGCCATGAACTTCTCCCAGACTGTACATTTCTGGAAGCTGTACTCTAAGCCAATCATTTTAAAAAGAAAAGCTTTCATCCTCTGCTCTCTAATGTTGAAGGTTCTGGGCATATACAAAGTATAAACTCAACCCCAAATATTTTCCCCCACTTTGTGACCTCACATGCGACGTTCTTATCCACACTGTAGGCAGGACCCAGGGGCCACATCCCTTCAGTGAGAAACCTCCATATCTCGCTCAACGTCTCTGGAACTCTGTTGAAAATGGCTCTGGCTCTCTCTCTTAATGACTATTGTATCATTGTGTCTGTGGAAATGTATTCCAGAACCTTCCAGAGAGAAGACTAAGTGGAAGTATCTTGTGTTCAAAAGGCAATCCTCTTCCCCATGTTGAAAGGAGTTCTCAGGTCCTGTCATGCTGCAGTTAAGACTCCTGTCTTCAATCTCCAGTGACTTTTCTCCTCATCACCCAGCTCTATACCTCATCAGTGTCACCTGCATTTTTTATGCTGCACACAGCTGTTACTGTCCCCTTGTTGCCTCTCAAGAGAAACTACAGCCACACAACCAGCTCAGGTTTGCTGTTTCTCTAGTCCTGACAAACTGCTGTAATGTGAGCGCCATATGCCTTCTCCCTCTGCTCTGCCTCACTGGGACAGAACAAGACTGACAGCACAGGGTCCCAGACTGCACAGCTGGCCCCATTTTAGGGGCATCTCTTGTAAGGCTTAGGTAGGAATTTAAAATTTAAAGAAATTAGGAAATATATTTATCTTTAGTCATGGGGTCTATGAAAATTACAGAAAAATTTGAAGGAAATTTAAAAAAACTTACTTTAGCTAAAAATGATCAAGATTCATAACAAACAAATGATTTTTTATCTCAGGTGGACAGGATGACAAAACCACTTTTCCAGAATCAGGAGAGACCCTTCCCCATATTTGAATTTAATTTCTTTGCAAAAAGATGGAGGTTCATCACCCTGAAGAACATGAAAGTAAACTTAAAATTGTTGGAACACAAATCAGTTGCAAAACTCATTTACAGAAAATCACTGCTAAGCTCTCCACTTTGAATGTAATGCTTTGCAAACTGGAAAATGAACTGAATTCCAGCATCCTTAGGATTTACTAAAAGTGAAGTTCTGAGCTAAATGCTTATGAATCCCCCTCTAATTTCCTGAGTTTACTCCAAGAACATGTAAGAATTGCTTTCTATAGTGACCCTGCCTAATGAAAACTCAGAAAGGAAGGTTACATTGCCAAGGAGAACACAAGAAGTATATTCCCTGGAGAAGCAGGCAATTTAATCTTAGTCTTTTATCAGTGAAAACAGCAACATCTCAAAGGAGGAACTTTTCACAACTCAAGAATAAATGTAAAAATAGACCCTATTTTTAAAAGGTGATGTGATTTATTAATTGTACTGCTAATGTTCTCTTGTTCTACAAAGTGTTCTTATGTCAAATGCCACCCCCACAGCCAAGTGAAAGTAGCTGCCAGTGGCAGCTCATGAGGTCACACAGAATCCCTACTGAGCTGCAAACCCAGGCACTTGGTTCCTGCACACAGCAATTGGTAATCTGCAAAGTCCCTTATCAATAGTGCTTCAATTTCCTCACACAGTGCTGGGAGCTCAGTGCTGGTGAGCCTCACACCTGTTGTTATCACAGAAGGACAGGTGTGATTGTGTTGTTTAATATCCTGTAAGAGGAAAGCTCCCAGCAAAGAATTATTTTAGGAAAAAAGCTCCAGTTCCATGGAGTTAGGATACTATTTGGTTTGATCCCAAAGACGAGATAGATGTTTGTGTTTCTTACTCTCCATAGGTTGTATTTCTTAGACACCTTTAGCAGAGAATCGGTAGTGGTGCATTAGGCCAGTGTTAACTCTTAAAGACATGGCTGTGGGGAAGCTGGCATTCATGTCAGCAGTTTTGTAGCCCAAATACAGTTGGAAATGTATTTATCCCCTTTGTTGGTATTCCTAATTTATTCTTCCTTTTCTTGAATTTGTATGCTGCTTACAAGTACTAAGAATTATCACTCTTGAAATGTTTCAGCTGTTGAGTTTCCTTGCTATGAATAAGTTTCTGTCCAGGTAAGTAGGCATGAATGGTAATAATGAGTCAGTGCAGAAATGAGTGGGAGGGTAGGTCGTGGAACCCACTCTCTGGTTTTAATTTCACAGCACTGCTCCCTAGCTACCTACAATATTTTGAACAACCTTTTTTTTTTTTTTTGACAGGGTTTCAATGTGCAGCATAGGCTGGCCTTGTACTTAATTTGTAGCCCAAGCTGGCCTCAAACTGGCAGTGATCCTACGGCCTCAGCCTCCTGAGTACCGAGATTACAGGCCGGATGTACCCCACCACACCTGGCTTGAACAACCTCTTTAAGGCTCTGTTTTCTCATTTATAATATTGAGAAAATAATGTCCCCTATCTTCTAGGTTTATTATACAGATTAATTTTTCTCCAAAGATCCATGTCTCCCATAATTTTCTCCATTTTGGCAAATGGCACACCATTTATTAAACCTTTCAAGTTAGATGTGAAGGAATCACTTTTGATCATTCTGTTACTCGCACTTCCCAGCTAACTTGTAATTAAGTCTATCAATTCTACCTTCATAAAAATTTCAACATCTCCCAATGGCTCTTGGATCTTAGCCAATGATGCATGAATCTGATCACTCCAGCTCTTTTGTAGCCCTGCTATGTCTTTCTTGGTCCAGTTCTGTTAGACTGGGCTATGCAGATGCCACATGTTTCCTTGCTTCTACAGTCATTCTTTATAAGCTAGTCACCATAAAACAACCTGAAAAATAGTTTGGATCTAGAAATCATTTCACTTGTCTTGCTTAGAATATACCAGTAACTCCTAGACACTGAAAATGTACGTTAAGCTCTTTAACTGCAGCCGTCACTTCCTCTCTAACTTTATCTTGCTGACGTCAACCATCTCTCTATTCTGGGAACATGCAGGGGTTTAAGACCTTTGAAATAATATTTCCCTCTACCTTGAACTTTGTCTCCTTAAAACTCACATCATAAGGGAAATCTTAGCTCAAATGCTATCTTTTAATAGAAAGTTTCCCTGACTGCACCATTCAAAATAAAGCTCAGCATTTTACTCACTTTGCTTGCTTACAACATGGTATTAGTGAGTCTAAATTTATACTGTTCA
Source organism: Hydrochoerus hydrochaeris (assembly GCA_004027455.1). Classification (NCBI taxonomy): domain Eukaryota; kingdom Metazoa; phylum Chordata; class Mammalia; order Rodentia; family Hydrochaeridae; genus Hydrochoerus; species Hydrochoerus hydrochaeris. The sequence continues at coordinate 84,955 of PVLA01005468.1, forward strand.
CTTATGCCATTATTCATTATCAGCTCTCCCAATAAAAGTTGGTGCTCCATGAGAATAGAAACCCAGTCAGTAGTGTCCAGTAGCATTCTTCAAGAACCTGGAGCAGTGTGAGGAGGTTGTCAGTATTACTTGAATGAGTGAGTAGAAGATGGTTGGTTTACAAAAAGTCCTTAACAAATCTGAGTGAATTTTATGGTTAAAAACAAACACTTTTTTGCCCTGCTAATGTGTGTTGACAAACTTTTTAATTTAAAATTTATTTTGAATTTTTCTAATAACAATATTAGCAGTTTAAGTGAAGAGAGAAGTAAGGCAAAGTACATAGTGAAACATGCCCCCAGTGACTCCAATGTCACTATTTTGTAAAAAGTGACTTAGAAGGTGTTAAAATAGAAGTTTGGCCTAAATTTCAGGAGGAATAACAGGAAACTGCTGTTTATAGCTGTTCTTCTGGGTGCTAGATTCATCAGTATATATTTGTGCTTTCGTATACCAGCTCAAGAATTTCTCTAGTCTTTGGCAACTGAGACATTTAACTACCCTTTAGAGTTCTGTACTACACCTGGCTCTTGGATACTGGAGAGAGGCAATGGGAGGAATTTTTGTTCCATTGTTGGTTGAAGAGCCATGTCTGCAAGAGGTGGGTGCCCCAGGCATAGAACCAGCCAGTGTCTCCTGATATCTGCGCCATGTTGGAACTTAGGACGCTGGGAAACAAAGCAACCCGCTCACCTCGCTGGTAAGCAGCCATGAGCCTACTGGCGCACAGGCTGAGAATCAAACATCCCACTGCCCACTCCCCCGCCCCCCCCCGTTAGCAAATGGGAGCCAGATGTCTTAGTATCTCTTGGGAGTTTGACCATATGCAGTATAGCAAATATGGGGGACTTCCTTCTACCATCTCTTTGAAAGCAAATATTGTTATCACTGTTTTGCTTTGTTCTGATTAATTGTATTGCTGTATCCAAGATTCTGTTTTGATAAGTTCTATAATGTTCTGTATTTGGTGTGGAACCTGATTGAAAGGACAACTATTGTGAAGATAACGAGGTATACTATGGTACCTATTACTGTTATTCTGGTAACCTGCTGTAACGTTCTGTATCAGTTTCACTGCAGTGTCTCAATTGGCTTTGTTCTGTCTTGTTCTGTTGCATTTCACTACCTTCAAAATAATAAAAAAAATTTGTAAAAAAGAGCCATGTCACTCTTGCCACTGAGCACCACCACATTTAAATGTGTGCCACACTGTAATCCAGGCTCCTTCATTACTGTGAGACCTTCAAAAAATAGGTTTTCCCTTGCCATGCACTGTATTGCATGACTTTTCTGTTTCATCATGAATCTTCCAAAACACATTCCGGGATGTTTTCACTAGTTTGTTTGCTACAAAGGATCCCAGCTGCATTGCTTTTTTTCTTATATTTGCTAACTTTCCCACAATTCTCGCTCTCCTTAAATTGGGCCATAGCCTTTCCCTCCCAGAATATATTGTATTTCATATCCTTACTTGGAGTCTCCAAAATTGGCCTAAATTTAAAATATCCAGTAAGTTTGGGATCATTAATCACTTTTTCCAGAAAAAAATAAAGTTGAGTTTAATTTTCAGGTTAATCAAATAAATTCTTTAATGTGTGTCTTTGTTTATTAAAAAGAAACTTTACTATATCAAAATACTTTTCCATTTAGAGATTAAAGACTTAAAAGTTAAACTCTTCATAAGTACCATTATCATGCCAGTTATGTTCTTTTAGATTTTTTGATATACATATAAAACAGAGATTATAATATCTCTGTAATATGGAATGCTGAAATGGAATATAAGTTTAATTTTAGGTCCTTCCCTGGAAATTTCAAGACTTCAAAGGGAGTCACATAGGAGTACTAGGAACAGGAAGGATTCAAAACTTATCTTTTGCTTCCCATTCCCCAGATCATTGCACTGCATTACAAAACAGTGAGGAAAAGCCAATAGTAGTCAAACTTTCCAAAGAAACATAGAATCCAGCATTTGTGAACAGGTACCTCATATTCTTTTCTATTATCTGATAACTGATTGGGTTTTTTTACTCTGAGAGAAAAATGCTCTTCTCCATTACCTAGCCATTTATTGCTTTTACTCTAACAGAAACTCTTTTCATCTCCAGAATTCTTGTATATCACTTTGTAAATTTATCTAAGCCCCAAAGGGCAACTTAAAATAGGTCAGTTACTATATCACAGTGAAACATCGAGTAAATGATGAAATTTGCCATTTTCTAGAAGTTTGAGCATGGATTTCTTTTCTAAATTTTGTTTCTATCACATAAAAAGGGAAGAAATCATATCTATCCTGAAGATAATTTGGAGGGATTAAGCGAGAAGTATAAATGAGACACTTGGCAGAGTAACACACAAGTTGAAGACTTTCAATGAAAAACGGCTATCATTTTCATTACTTTTATACAATTCTACTTATTTTAAACTAGGTTAAAGAGCAAATGTGATGTGAAATGTGATATTTAGAGTGGGTCGGTTATTCAAGCATTTAGTTCCAAATTCTAGATATCTTCAAGTTAAGTTTCTTGAAAATGAAGAAAGTCAACACTGGCTTTCTCACTTTCTTCACTGTAAAAACATCTGTATTCTCCTCAAAGCCTTGGTGATATCATTCCTTAGAGACAGATTTGCAACCAAGATTTAATGGGGCATAAAGCTCTTATTTGCATTAAGTTAAACTCAGTGGTTTTTTTTTTCATAAACTGAGAAACAGTTTGAGTGAATAAATGGACAGATCATTGAATCTGGTAAATTATTGTAGCTGTAAACTTTTGCATGACTCTTTGCATGATTGCTAAATATGTTAGATAAATGGCACAAAATTTGACTCTGCTGGTAGTTGGAGAACTAGTGATTTAGTTGGTAACTGTGTCAATGTCCTCTTGCACTGTATTCCTTGTTTCTGGCTCAGTGACCGGCCCAGTTACTGCAAAAAATTCATGTTGAATGGATTAACTGGATATGAACTCTTTAAACTGTTCCAACTTAAAAGTCTCCCAATAGTTAATACCACATTGTTTTTCTCTTCAACATATTGACATAAGGGAAAGGAAAATATTAAGAGTTTATTATTTTATATTTCGATAAGTTGGAAGAGGGAGAAAAGGGGGCCCAAGGAAATAACAGGTAGTGGCTTCCTCTGATATGGTATAAGGACCTTGGGTAGCAGTAAAAGTAAATCACTAGCACCTGGCTCTTTCCTACAGCAAGACTTACATTGATTGAGGTGATATATACACCCAAAGGGATAAGACATCAAACCCAGTGCTCTCAGCTCCAGTATAGGTGCTTTTACCACTTTTTGGCACAGGTTGGCAGGGCTGCACTCTTTCTGTGACGTAAGAGGGAATCAGTTTGTTGCCTTTCCCGCCTTCTAGAGGCCACCTAAAGACCTTGGTTTGTGGCTCCTTCCTCTCCATCTTCAGAATCAGAAGATAGCCTGTCTCTCCCTCTCTCTGTCTTTTGCTCTCTTCCTCTACCCCTCTATTCTCCCTCCCTCCTCCCCTTCTCCCTCTTGCTTTTCCTCTCTCCCTTTGTCAGATCTACTTTATATGTTCCACCCTCTTGCTTCTCTCTTATGGAAAGACTGTGATAATACTTAACTCATCCAGGTAAAGGTAACGTAACTCAGCATAAACTCCCCATCTGAAGATCCTTAATCACATTTCCAAGTCCCCTTTGCCATGTACAGTAAGATTAAAAGTTTCCAATATTAATATGTAAATATTTGAAGCGGTAGTAATTTGTCTATCATGGCAATTTAAACAGGTACAATCAAATTTTAATGGCATGCATTTTTCATGTTGTGTTAAAATTGAATCCTATATAACTTGAAATAAATAAAAACATTCTCTAGGAGGTAAATATTATTTAGGAGGTAAATCTTCAGTTCTACAAGTATCTTTTTGCCTTTCAGTTTTTACATTAACTAAGTTTTGTGACCCAGAACAGGTTACACTTCTCAAAGTCTGTTTCCTCATGTGTAAGGTAAAGTTGAATCAGGAGGTCTCTAAAGTCTCATTCAGCTAGAATTTCATCTGTATTTCTTTTATTATTTTACCTTACACTTAGGATTACATTTTAAAAACAAGTAGAACTACTAGTTTCTCCTCAGAATAGAGAAAGACAGACTATGGTTTTGATTTGGTTTTGTCCTGCTTTTTGTATCTAAAGTCTAACAGAATTTGCATTTTGGGATGAGAAAAACAATGGATAACTCAATTTTCCCCTCATGCTCTCATAAATAATTGAAACAACCTTTCTAATTATTCTAATAAATAACAGCTTTCTGAGGCTTTGTTCGTAGCAAATAATGTTACACCTGCCACTTACAGAGGATAATGAGAGGTGGTACATTTGCATAAATCCTAAGGGTATGAAGCATCATCCAGAATGTTTTATTATTTCTCAATTTACGGAAGGCTATATTTCACTGGAAATATTAAGTTTCTAGTGAACATTGAATATCTTATACTTCACGGAAAGTATTTAAAATAATGCACTAAGGGAAACAATCTTTAAAATACAGTGGGTTTTGTTTGTTGCTTTATTTTACTTTGTTCTTATTGGTAAAGGAGCTCAAGTGGAGAAAAGTCCCTTAAGAAATACTTGCTGTTTGAAATCACTAAGCTCTTAATCTAAAACTGGTAAGTAGACACAGGATTTACTGCCTTTACCAAAATTAGTATTTTTGCTCTTTTTCAATGTAACTATACTTGAAATATGTCTAACATGATCTAACAATATTATGCACAAAATCAGATGATGAATTTAAAGAAGTTCCCTGAGTACTGGTCAGTAGAAAGATGTCAGTATCCTGTTAGTGTTGTGACCACTTCTTTCTCTCTTGTACTATTGCTCTGTTGGCAGCCATAGACTATTAACCTCATTCTAAAAAAAGTTCCTGTGTTCACTTGTAATTTAATAATTATTAAACTAATGTAATGTAATAATTTAAACAACCAAATTCATTCTCATATTTTCTCTCTCTCTCTCTCCCTTTTTCTCCCTCCCTTCTTCCTCTCCTTCCATCTTGCAAGGTCCTAACCCACTTATCTTGTTTGCATTATCTTCTGTCAAAGGAAGGGAAGGAGAGAGGGGAGGAGAAAATTAATAGCATTTGTCTAGATGACCCATGTCCAATAAATTGTCAAATAGTTCTTTCAGAGCCGTGTTTTATTATAAATTTTTAGTTTATATTGCTTTAATTTTAGATTTTTTCAATATTCATTGCATGGGGTCTTACCAGGTTCTGATCACACACAGAGCAATTTTTGAAAGCATGTGATAAACTTCAAACACAGTGGCAGTAAACTAGAGTCCTGATTTCATAATTGTTATGTTCCAAAGAGAAAGACACAGCTATCAATCCTGAGCCATATAATTACATTTAAACTTGCATTATAATGCTAAGAGCAATGTATTGGACCAAAACAAAAACTAAAGGTATAGGAGTTTTAGTTATATAAATCAATGTATATCAATAATAAAATGTATTTTATAAACATCAGGTCTTGTGGAGGTATTTGTGTCACTTCGCTGAGAACTTTTTCTCTAAATTAATTGAAAAGAGAATTTGCATAATGGGGAATTCAACAGCATTAGAAGCAGAAAAGGAAAACAGTGACAAGTGACCTTTGCCTAAGATTTTCAGGTCCATTAAACAGTGATATGTGTCACATTTTAATTAACATACTGAAATTGAAGCATCAAGGAGGCATCAGGTATAATAGAATAGGAAATGTTAAATGTTGCCAGACATTTTGCTGTAAACACAGAGAGATTATAAAGATGTCTCATTTTCCTACTACCTACAAGCTTGTCTTATGTAAAGTTTTTTTTATCTGCTATGGAGAGGTCTCTGTCTAACTTTATTTAAAAAGCATAGTAAGTCATATTTGCTGTGACTACTTCTTTTTTTCTCTGAATGTCACCAGATAAAAAGGCCAATGCCTTGTTAATTAGGCAAGACCAAAGTTACTGGTAGTACCTGTTGTGTTTTAGAGTAAAAACTATTGCATTTGTGTCAAGCTCAATTATTTGGGCACTTTTCATATATCTTAAAAGAGAAAAGAATGGAGGGTAATTAGGGACCTGATCTTCATTATGAGTTCATTCTTCTTGTAATCTTAGCTTCACAGAAAATTACTACCAACTTCTTCCAACACCTTCCTCCAATTGTTAGCACTTTTCACCCCCTTCATTGTTACTAACTTCTCTTGACAGAATAAGAAAAGAGAGTAAGGCCTGAAATTTTTATTAATGTTTCCCAAGAAACTGTCTGTTTATATATCATTTTCCCTATTCCTTTTTCCCCTCTTACATGCTTAAAGGACACCAGTACACCTCCTTTGTGTAAACTTTATCCTCCTTCAAAGTTCATCTCAACTTCTATTTTATAACAAAGCCAATTATCTCACTCCCTTGATAAGGCCTTTGTCCTATCTTTTGAGGTGCTGTATCATTCATTGTTTATACCTCTTTCACTAAACACAGTATGTGCTGCTTATGCTGTCTTCAAAATAAAACAATCATTGTGAATAACTTAAAAGCTAAATACCCAAGGTATATTAATACATAAGCCTACCAAAGCCAAGAGTTGTATCTCAAAGTTTCTCTCTGCATAGCTGATACCACATGGCTCTGGATGTGGCAAGTAAGCAGAAAGGGATTTATGTCCATCATAACTGATTGATGGAGAAGGAAGTACATGGGAGGAGGCAAGGAGCAAGAATAAAATATAGGGATGGGAAGAAAAGAGCCACCAAATAACATATGGACAGACAGATGTACAATCTCTTCATCTAGAGCTCAATAAATCCTGAAACTATGACTTTTTTAACAATTTAAAAAATTTGGTTCTTGAAAACTCTCATTGTTAATCATATAAGATAAAAAAATCTAAATTTCCCCAACTTCTTGAAATATATTCATGCTCATGTTAATTGATTAAAATGTGGTAATATGTTATTTGGTTGCTTCCCCCCCATCTCTGTATTTTCTTCTTTTTGCTCTTTGCCTCCTCTCATGTACCTCCTCTTCTTCATCAGTCAGTTAACAAGAGTGTCAGATGTCAAATCTGATCTCTGACCACATCTTCTCCTTGACCTTGGGTGAGTTTCCCCATTTATGAAAAGGAAATAATTACAATACCTACCTCATTTAGTTACAAACAGCATTTAAAAAGAAAATTTTGGGAAAATTCTTAGCCTGGCTCAAAGTAAGAATTTGATAAAAATTATTATTACTACTCTGCCATTAACACCACTGTTCCAGTTTTTGTGTGGAATTACATTTGGGAGCAGGATTGTGTCTCCTTCAGTATCAGTTACTTTACCTTATTTTCCCTCCTAATGTGGTCTCTTCCTTGAGAATTTGCTAATTGGAATACATTAATTACCACCACTGTGCTATATTAGAAAAATATTTAAGTACTAGTAGAGCTTATACTTTGCCTGCTTTCATATTCTCCAGTATTAACTCACTATTAATGAGCTAAAAGCTGTCACTCAATAACACCGATAGTGCTGAGAGCAACGGTTTTCAAATTTTTGGTTGTTTGTTAAATGTGGAGACCTTCTAATGGTCAGCTGCCCAACGCTGACTGTGAAAGCTCCCAGAATAGTCTCAATAAGTAAGAAAGATTGAAAATTACTGGAGAAGAGGGAAGAAATATTTTTTACTAAAAGGAGAATATTTGTAAAAGAATAAACATTGCAAATGTGATCATATGTAATCACCATTTCTAGGGACCTGGAATTTAGCTTGGCAAGTGCAAGGTCATGAGTTAAAAAGTACTTTGTAATCACCACTCCTAGTGCCAGGTGTGAAGGTCATGTAGCGAGCTGTTTGTACTAGTCTGCCCTTGGACCCTAGACTACCCTCTACCTATTCTGGCAACCAAATCTCCCACGTTATTCTGTGTATATCTTGGTTTTTCTTGTGTTGATTTATCCTGTCTTATACTTGTAATTTAGAAACATCTCAAATGTCAGCATTGGTTTTACTCATTTTTCAGGAGCAAAATTTTGCGGTTGATTTATGTAGATATTGCTTCCTTAAGGACAGAGGGCATAACTTCCTATTCTTTAAGTGCGGGCTACCGAAACACGACCCCACTCCTGTGAAAAAGTTAATATCATCAATGCCAAGTCAACTTGGTAGATATGATAAGACAAGAACATCACTGTACCTCTGTGGTCTTCCTACACATAATTAATCCCAGTCTAATCATACGAAAAATATCAGACAAGTCTCAGTTGGGGGATATTTTACAAAATATGTATTCAGGACTCTTCAAAACAGTTAAGGTCATCCAAGACAAGAAAAATTAGTGGAAATGGAAATCAGAAAAAAATGTCATGGCAAAGAGGAAGGAGCCTAAGGAAAGGCTGAGATGAAATGTAATTTGATATTCAGAATGAGGTCCTAGAACAAAAAAAGTGAAATAAATCAAACTCACATGTATAAATGCCGTACAGTCTCCCTAGTATAAGAAATGGTAAGAGTCCAGAAGATTTTATGAAAATCATGGTTCACCATTATACTGCTTTGATGTCTTATGTTTTCATTCATTGGTTAGAATGGTTTTATTCTGTTTTGTTTGATCTTAATATATGTGATTGTATGAATAGTTACTTTGAAGACAAGACAATATGGCAGCCAGTGTTGATTTAATATCATCTTGCTCTGAAGTCCTACCATGCTTTTGTTTTTCTATTATCGTTGGTTCTATCACATTGTGTCTTATTGGATTTTAATGTGTATGATAGTATAAACAAAATTTTTATGGAAAATGAGATAATATAGTAACCATTGTTCATCTTCGGTTATTTGGTTCAGAATGCCTTGTAATACTTTCATTCCCTTGAGTGGTTTTATTCTATTTTGTTATGTTTGACATTATTGTATGTAAAGCTAAGCTCAACTATTTCAAAGAAAGAGACATTATGATAGCTACTGTTAATATCCAATTGTCTTGTTGTAAAGTGCTGTGCTGCTTACATTGTTCTGTTCTGATCTGCTTAGATCTGTCCTCTTTTGTTTTATTCTCTTTAAAATAAAAAAAAATTCTAAAAAAAAACAGAAAAAGGACATTAGGTAAAGACGTCTTTTTACTGATGTCTTTAGTTTTTTGTTATGTTATGAATAATAATGAGTCAAGATAGGGTCATTAATTGTGACAAATATTCTATACTAATGCAAATCATTACTAACAGGGAAAACTGGATGGTGGGAGATATACATGAACAAAGGAATTCTTGTACCATATTTGCAACACTTCAGAAAATCTAAAGGTATTCCAATGCTGTTAAACAAGTGTTCTCAAAGTTGAATATTTTTTGTTCTGGTTTGAACCTGGTTTGTTAGCCGGATTGCTCTGCCTCCACTGCTCTGCTCCTGGAGGAATGAGGTGGGGCTTGAGGCTATGTGTTCCTAAACAGTTCTCAGGCTATGCTGATCTTGTGTAGGCTTCCTGTGTGCAGGAAGTCTCAAACAAAAGTTTTCACTCATATATCTTCATCATTAAGTATGATCAAATGGCTTTATTTGAATGTTTTTAACCTTTGGGTAGCCAGAATCGATGCCATTATTACTGGCACAGAATAATTTCATTATAATTTTAATAAATTTTATTTTCCTATGCATATTTTTTCACAAATCAGTAAATGTTATTAGCATCTAGTTTGGCTTGGAGAAAAGCCACTTACATGAGATAGTGAAAACTTTTGAATGAATTGTGGCTTTGCCCATAAAGCTGAGAAAATATAACCAAAGCCATAGAGTGAATTGGAATTTGGCTTGGAATTTCTGACCTAAAAAAGACATATCTTTAAATTTAAAAAATGAGAGGAAGTCCATGTTTGGATGTTTTTGCCTGCAGTTTCTGTCTGTCAAGACAAATTCAGAAAGAGAAGTGTGGGAGGGCTTATCAATTTGACAAGTGTCAGAAGGTTTGAACCAAAAACCTGAATTTGTCTTGTTAGTGATGGGGATTGTGTGGGGTCAGGCTCAGTGCTCTTGTTAGTGTGCAAAAATATTCAGGTTCTGATTTAAAGCTTCTTAGAGAGCTACTTACTTACAGACTTAGCTGGGAATAATAGCAACCATATGGTTTCTTTAAATGGGATTGTGCAGCTGTGGGGAGATAATTTTAAAAGAGAATGTGTCCAGTTAGAGTTAAAAAAAAAAATCTTGGTTTATAGCATTTCAAAATAAGCCACATTGAAAGATGGTAAATCATTGAAAACCTTTGAAAGAGTGTTAGATTCTTTTGACTGCACAGTGTTATCCTGTTTCACATCTTCACTACAGTGTTTTGAAATTTAGTGACTTTAGTAATTACAGGGTAGGACCCAGTGTATCACTGTTATTACACTGATGCGGAGCCTCTATAAAATCATCTACAAAGTTTAAGCCCCTGTTAAAGGGCTCCCACCCCATATTTGATTGTGGGGTTTGTTGCCAATTTCTGCCAATTTCTACCTGTAGCCAAGCATCCTGTCACTTTGGACCGCAGCCCGCCCTTGTGCCCACGCCGTGGAAGGCCGCTGAGGACCCCAGTCGGGGATGTGGTCTCCTCCCCTAGAGCTGGGGCTACTGCTGTCACAGCAGCAGCAGCTCAAGCGTAGGGAAGAAGCGGCCAGCGCCCACAGGGCGGGACGTCTCAGCTCCTTCACCCGTTAGATAAAGGAGGGTGCTGGGAAGGACTAAAACAGCAATAGGGAAAAATAGCACCTGTCGGCGGAGGGGCTGACAGCTAGGATTGTCAAAAGTCCTCCCCCAGCCCTTCATACTCAAGTTTATTTAATAATAATAAAGCAGAAGGCAATGGAGAATTATGCCTCCTGTTTCCAAAGACCTGCTTCTTCATACTAAATATACCTTCTGGCTTCTCCAGGATTCAGCTCTGCCCTCTTTATTCTTCTCCCTCTCTGTCTTTTTTTTTTTTTTAACTCTTTGGTACCTTTTGCCAAAGACTGGAGAATGACAGAATAATACAGCAGCATGTGTTTAATGCCTTAATTTCTTCTCGTGCACACTGTTTCCCTGATTAATGATTCAGATTCTATTTTTGCTATATATATACTTTTGGTTTCTTCTGCTTTCCATTGTACTTTCCTTTTTTTTATTTCATGTAGGGTTGTTCCCATCTACCACCCTCATGTATCCTTTGGTTTTCCAATGCTTTTTTTTTTTTGCTATAACAGGAATTAATACAAATGTATTATTAGACTGAGGTCCAGAGAATATCTCAATGCCCACCTTTCTTAGTTATTATGTTGCTATTTCTATTTTATTATGGTATAAACTATTGACTTTACTTGGTATAGTATGGTCAGTTTTCCTTTTTGTTTAATGTTAGCAATTAAATCCAGCTACTGCTTACTAGTGAAGACTAGTTTATGCTCATTTTTTAGGTTGTGCTAGTTACCCTGGAAGTAGGGTTTGGCACTGGTGAATGCTGTCTTTTTGGAACCAGGTATAAAAACATGAAAATTGGGGAAATTTTCTTTCCATGTCTATTAACATGAAACAGAAACTTCCTGTCATTAAAGAGAAAAATTTAGCCCAGCAACCAGAACAAGAGGTCTGTAATCATAGGTTTCCATTTGCCAATCATGTAACCTTAGTATTCATTAAATTTCAGAAACTTTATAGGTTTTCTTCTGGAAAATGGAAATGATGCTTGTCCTGCCAACGTTGCCATGCATCTCAAATGTGATTGTGCATGTGAAAATAACTCACAAGTTACAAATACTTTTATCAATGCAAATGGTACAGTACACTTTATTCTTTTATAAAGAAGAGGAGCTAGCACGCATTTGCATTGTGTTTTCTGACTGTTTTTCATGGTGCCTGCTTTTCCCACTGCTATGGCACAAGGACACCCACTAGGTTCTCTGGGTGACACACACTGAGGCTAGAGAAGAATCCCCAGGACATTGAGCAGACTCCTTAGAATCTAAGCACAGCCTTTGAGACTAGATGCTCTTGCACCCAAATTCCAGCCAGTTACTGCTGTATGTTCTTGGATAAATGACTTGACTTCTTAAGGTTCACCTCTCTCATCTGGGAAACTGGTCAATGTTCCTTCAAGGTTCTTGAGAGGCACTGTATACGACATCTATGTGATAAGTGACCCATAGTCATAACCCTGAATGAATAACAGTAATTACATTTATGGAAGCATCAAGGCAATTATTAGTGAGATATGAGATCAAGAATCAGTTTAGAAGTCAGTCAGAGAGCTGTTTGCTACAAACCTCATTCGATTAATCAGAAAAGGTATTGAGAACACCAACATCTAATGTTCAGCCCCTTCACCCTAACAGGCTGCTCTGCATCATTTTTCTGACCTTGAGATGGACATTTTCTGGCCCTTCAGTTTGTGATACCCTTTTGAAGACAAAGAAACACAACCCATGATGTGGCATCGTGGCATGGAATGGTGCTGGGATTCTGAACAGGGGTTTTCAATGTTTTTCATGAAGAGATAACTGAGAGTTAAATGCCAACAACTGCTACCAAAGAGAGCTCTAATCCCATTGTGTAACAATTGACTGGAGATGTGGATTATCACTGGGTGAAACAAAGAAATGATTTAAAGTGACAACTGTAGAGGAAGACCTGTGCTCTACACAGCTCTTAATCAACAGAAACCAAAGGCAGCATGATGGAAATCCTCTTAAGGAATGCTTACAGTGCCAGATAATCCTCACTGACAATCCTTGCTCTGTCAGTTTTAGGCAAATTAGCAAGTGCCTGTCTTCCCAGCTGTGGCGATCCTCAAGCTCAGTGTGATAGCTCTAACTGCTTGCCTGACCAAAATTCCTAAGAGCCATGGCATCCCTCCAGAGGATCACTAGAAGCAAATGGAAGTGTATCCACTGCACCTGCCAATCTCACCCATCAAATACTATGTTTGACTGACACATGGCACTCTGCTTCACAGCATGGAAGAAACCCAGCATTAGTGTTGAGTCCTCATAAGAAGTATGAAGAGCCCCAGTCATTTTAAAAGGAAGTCATTTTTTCTAAATGAGAATACCTGCTGCTTGCACGCCTCTCGATTTCTTTATGTTCCTGGTGTGCTGTCTGTCAGACAGTCTCTGCAACTTCTGAGCTAGTGTTGGGGAAATAGCACCCTAGCTTCTATATGCCTGTATCTCTGCATCCAAAACTGTATAAAAAAAACATAGAGGACCAAACTCCTGTACAGTATCCTTGGTTCTTGTTGGTAAATTGATGGATCAGACATACCCTTTATTTATCTTTATTTATCCATTTTGTAATTTTCCCTTTGGTTCCTAGCCAGTGCTTGATGGGTTGCTCATGAATACAATGCTTAGATTCCTGTGCAGTTTAGATAAAGTAGGTTGTATAATGATACTTATGAGTAGAAATAAGAGGAAATTGTTTTCTATATACTTAAAAATGTCAAGCTTTAGTCAGTGCACAGGAATATATAGGGCTTCAGCTTTGTATTTAGGCTATATAATAAATACTAAAATAAAAAATGAAAAGAAAAGTAGTCTCATCTCTTGGTGATGTTTTTATATACTTTCTCCATTCTGGTTGAAGAATTACTGGCTGGCCCATTAATTCAAACTGCTACTCTGGTGTTTTCATCCCTGACTGATCCCATAATGACTAGTCTAAGATGTCTCCATTGCCTTCTGCCCTCCATCTACATATCTTATCACATAACCTATCTACTACTTATCTGAAAAGTTAAATAAGCCCTTTAATTTCTTATATTTCTTTCTAATAATGTTTTATTACATTTATTCTTCTTTCTTGCTAATTCTTTAAACAAACAACAAACCATGGTCTGTGAAGAAAATCTGGTCTGCCATCTCTTTTTGTAAGTGAAGTTTCATTGGGGAACACTTGTGAGTTCTTTCATGAATTCTCTGCATTGACTTCCTTAACTCAAGTATACTTGAATAGCTGAGGCAGAAAATGTGTGGTCTGGAAAATCTAAAACATCTTCCATATGGCTGCTAAGAGAGAATCTGTTGACTATGGCTCTAAGGAAAGTGGGAAAGTATAGTCTTACTTACAAGAATCCTGACCCAGTGTATAGACCTCTTCTTGACACCAGCATTGTCTGTCTCCACCAATCCTGTTTTTTCTTACTTATTCAATAGCTCCTTCCCTTGCGCTTGCTAAGGGAATTGCATCACTGAGCTATATCCCCAGCCTCTACTTCCATTGTTCAATTTACATTTAGCTGAAGATAGTTCTATTCCTTGTAAGTGACACAAATATATCTGGTGGAACAGTGCTTTCAAAGCACAGAAGAGTGGCAGCCTGCTTCTAAGGCCCTGTGTCTACAATGTACCTCCAATCCAGGTATTCAGCCATCATTCTGAATGTATTCACCAGATGAGCAGATTTAATATAAAATATATATCTGATTATGGAAAGGATTTACTAGGTAGGCTTGTAAGTGTCCTTTGAGGTATTAGGGTGAAAGAATTAAAAACATCATCTGCATACTGGGAGGCAGGGGATCTAGCCACAGATCACAGGCCTGAAGCTCAATGCAGGGTCCAATGTATGTCTGTGTCAGAAAGTCAAAGGGTCTGCACTGGAAGGCTGAAGAGTCTGTGCCAGTAGCCTAAAAGAACCAGAAGCAAATATCCAAAGGAAACAGTAAAGACTAGAACTTCTCCAAAGAAAAGGAAAATATTTTCTTCTTTCCTTTTCTATTTCACCCATTCAATAAACCTATCGGTTGGGGCCACACACATCTGGAATGCGTCTACCCTCCTCCATTTGAAGCCTGAATGTCAATCATCCACAGACACCTTGAACTTTGCTAATCTAGTGGGCAGTTCTTATTTAAAACACAATTAATGGGCACACTGAGATATCCAGAAGGCTCCCACACTCAAGCAAATGGTATATAATACTCTGACATGCCCATATTTTGTGTATGCCACTCACTTGAAATGGCTTCTTCCTATTCACTTATTTGCTATCTTAGGCCTGTTTTTCAAAATTCAGCTCAAAAGGATCCATACAAAGCCTTTTCTTACTTTCCCCAGATTCATTTTTTTTTCTTTTCAAATATAACAACCTCCAAACATTTTGTTCAGACGTCTTATGATATGTACAAGCCTGAATTGTATCTCAGCTATTTTGTTTTTTCCCCTTGTCTCACTACACCAGTAGCAGAAATTTTGGCATTTTCGCCTTTGATAGCTTTACAATATCTAATGTCATTTAGATCCCATGTATGTGCTGTGGTTTGTCCTCAAAAGTTCACATGCCAGAAACTGGGTTCCTAAAATGGTAGTATGGAGGTCACAGACCTTTTAAGAAGTGGGGAATAGGGACAAGCAATTAGGGCACACAGGCTCCTCTCTATTGAGTGGAGTAATGCTGTCTTGCAGGACTGAGTCAACTTAATGGAAGTAAATTAACACTTGCAAGAGAGAAAGCTTGCGCCTCGCTGGTCTTTTTCTACCTGTCTCACCATATGACATCTTTCTCCAGTCCATGACCCTGCAGAAAGTTGCCATCAATCATGAAAGAACTCACTCAGAATGAACTCACCAGAGGCCAGACCAAAGAAGCTGCTTTAATTTCTAGATCTATAAACCAAAATGACCTCTTTTATGGTAGCAGCCCAAAATGGACTAAGGCACTAGATTCTATTGAAATGGTTCAAATTCTTTTACCAAGACTGAAAACTTGGTAAATAAAGGATTTTGGGTTTCCTATGCCATTTTAGCTTAAAGAATACATATATAAACCTCAGGAATAGATGCCTCTGGTTTAGCCTTTTGAATATTACATCAGCTTTTATAACATTTGGCTTCTATTTATGGCATTTTAAGAAATAGCTCAGCTTTGGCTGATTTTTCCTAAGTGAATCTTGTTACCCCGTAAATCTGTTTCTTACATGGACATGCCAAGATGGCTACATAAAACAGAACATTCTTACAGCAGAGGAGTTTCAGACTGAATTTGCATGATAATGTCTACAGAATTTCATTTATCCTTCCTGGTAAGTACATCAATCTAAATTCTGAATTGATAATGAGTACTGACTCTTCCAGAGAATTAGCTGGAAAAAATATCAATGTATGTCAGGGTTCTTTTTATTATTTCAGAAAGATGGTTATAAATGCCCTTCAAAGGTTATTCTTGAAAGCATGTTTTGTATGAAATTTAACTCATCAGCTGAAGTCTTTTCTTAGACCTGCTGCCCTGCTGTTGGTTGTTAATTTAATTCCTCTTAATGGTTAGGCTTTCACTTCACAGGTAGCAATCTACTGAGGACTCACAGAGGTTGACATGATCCTGTTTCACAGCTGCCACAAGCAGCTGTGACCCTGACCAGCTGTTTAGAGACATGTGCAGCTAATAACAGGGTAAACTGGCCAATGGTGTGTACCTGGCTCTACCAATACTTTTTGTGGGAGACACTCCATGCAGGACATATGGTATTTGTTACTATAAACATTACTGAAAAATATAGAAGATAAAATCTGGAATCTTCAGAAAAATAATTGTCAAATTTCATAAGCATGTCTTTTAGTCCTTTTTAAAATTTTTCATTCTCAGATTTTTATTTTCAATCTAATGTGTGTGTGTGTGTGTGTGTGTGTGTGTGTATTTGGTCTATCTAGATG
Organism: Hydrochoerus hydrochaeris; assembly: GCA_004027455.1. Classification (NCBI taxonomy): domain Eukaryota; kingdom Metazoa; phylum Chordata; class Mammalia; order Rodentia; family Hydrochaeridae; genus Hydrochoerus; species Hydrochoerus hydrochaeris. Next base: position 101,643 of record PVLA01005468.1, read on the forward strand.
ATTTGAGTAAGAGAAGAGTGGAGACACAGGGACCCAGAGTGATGCTTCTTTTATAAATCATAATAGCCACCTAAACAAAGAAATAGTGGTATCTTCTTGGCATCAAATCAGTTTTCAGCTAACAGCAATCTACAAAGACAAACTCTACTTACAAGCCCCAAGGGATGAATTCTTTGGTTTCAGGTTACATAGCTTATACAAACTCAGGACTGAAACCCTGACCTCTTACCTAAGGGTCCATAATTCTTGCTATTAAGTCATACAATTCCTCCTTCTGTCATGTAAGCCTTGCTGTTCCATTACCATGAGCAAAGGCACCAGGCAAAGGCATGACTCTCCAGAGCATCCTTGCAATCTTCCTTTAAATATCTCATAATCACTGTACCAAAGATCATCATCATTCTTGAATATTTACTCATCACCCTCAATCCAAAATAGCTACTTACTGGTTGCTGATGCTAGGGCAGGAGGTCCTTTTCTGAAGGCTGATGCATACTAAATATGAGATCTTCACAAAAGCCAGTGCCAGAGGAAATATTATCTCTTCCTATTTTGAAAATAAGAAGTATAGCAGACTGAATCTAACTGGTTCTGTGTTCTCAGTGCTTTACTATTTCCTGTCACATTAAACTTCACTATGTACATCTGCATAATCAGAGCCTATACAGAACCATGTGGACTAATTCCATAGCTGCAGACTAAATCCCTACTTTCTTTCAAAGATTGTTAAAACTGTCCCTTTGAGTCTGTTACCCTCCTCCTTGCACGTGTACATCACCCTTAAGAGGGATTCTCTGTGCCTATTGATTCTAAGTGGAATATGTGTGCCTTGTCAGATGTTTTCCAAACACTGTTCCAATATAAATTGTATCAGCTACACAGAAGAATTACTTTCCCTTAAGTACCACTAACCTTTGTGTGACAGTTCAATTATAAATAGCATGGAATTATAAGAAGTTCCAAAAATATGGGGGATGTTTTTCCACTCTATCACTTCCTGTTCTGAACTCTTGGAAGAATTTGTTTTCTTCACAAGTATTTCTGCCCAGATTTCCTATGATCAAAAAATACTCTAGGCATTTAAGATCAATACATTTCTCCTAAGCATCCTGCAATCATCTAAACTGGTCCTCAGCTTGGAGATAAGGAAGAGAGTTTGGGTTGTTTTCACCTGGTGACACAACCTTAGCAGGGGCAGAGCTCAGGCAATGGGAGCTTACAGCCCTGTGGAAGTTTGTTCAGGGAGATCAACAAGAGCCCCTACAAATGCAACAGATCTGTATGTGGGTGGCAGAAACAGGAGAAGAGCGAAGAGTTGAGGCAGGCGGAACTTCCAAGGCCGTGATAAAAACTGGAAGGTCCCACTTGTAAGTGAGTGAGAATGAACAGTGCCTTGTAGTTCAGGATCACGTGTAGGGGTCCTGAGTTTCATAAGGGTTGGTAAAATGTTTTAATTTCCCCCAAATTATGTCTCCTTATTAATTCATAAGTCCTGAGTTTTATAAGGGTTGATAAAATATTTTCATTTCCCTTAAATTATGTCTACTTATTAATTCCTAGGTCAATCATGGATTTGTGAACTTTGTTTCTAGGTTGAAAATATGTCTTGTGAACAATTTGAGTAAATTATTCCAAAGCATTCCCATTCCCCTCAAAATAACATTTGGATTAAATTTTGGGGGGGGGGGTTAATCACATGATCGTAAAGCTGCTTGGCATTTGTCCCAACTCTTTGCAGAAATTCCCACAAAGTCTATGGATTATTCTTATGCTTTCTCTTCCTCACTTCTCTCAAAAATTCAAAGTTTCTCAGATAAAGGAAAATTCAACAAGTATTGCCATTATTGAAGCAATTGAAAGTCCCAAAAAATGAACTCTTTGAACAATTTCAGAGATTGCTTTCTGACACTAAAGCTTGTGATGACCTCCATGAAATAGGTTAGAATCGGTGATCTGTGGAAACAACCTGTGACAGGGACAGGGGAGAGCTTAACAACCATGTTCCCAATGCTATTAACAATATTCATCAAATTTATTCAGAGTTATGTCCTACTTAAACATGAATACTTAAACAAGAGAGGAAAGAAAGAAGTGAAGGAGGGAGGGAGGAAAATAGAGAAAGAGAATTTGGGAAACATTTTCTTGCCATTTAAAATGGAATACCTCCTCTCTTTGGAAAAAGTCTGTATTGGTAGTTTGTTTGTTTGTTTGTTTTTCTTATTAGGGGAGAGCATGAACGCAGCCCCTCACTACCACAAATTATGCAATTGAATTTCCCGCATTTGGGGGAAATAGCACAGGGGTCAGCACATCTGGAGTGCAATGGATAAGCCTCGCCCTGGGAAAACCACCTTTATGATTATGGTATCTCCCCTGCCAGGTAAATAATGCATTGGTAGCTTTTTTTTTATAAATTTACTTCAGATGGAAGCTGAGCTCTCAGGCCTGGAGGAGAAGCTGGTTCTCAGATTAAGACACCTCACAAACAACCTTGCATTGCAGGTGAAAAGAGCAAGATTGAAAGGCCTCAGGAAAACCTGGCTTCTGTAAGAAAAAGCAATGGTGGGGAAAGACAGAGAAGAGAACATCCCGGGGAAGTGCTGAGAGGAAATTAGGCAAAGAGAAGTCTCCACAGTTAAAGGGATTCTGTAATTATTTTTTTGTAAGAAAAAATTTCAACTAAGTGCAACAGGATAGTTTAATTCAGTCCCTGAAACTATTAATGCCTTCAACAAATATCAACACATGGTCAATCAATCTTAACTCCAACTTTTCATCATACTGCTCCCTCATTTTATGAAGCAAATTGCAAGCATCATATTTCACCCATATATATTTCAATATGTATTTCTGTAATATATAAACTATTTCACATAACCTCAGTATCATCAACAATAATGACCAAAAAACCCCCACAGCAATTCCTTAATGCTATCAAACATCAAGAGAGGCACATAAATCATAATTTTAAAGTTTGATGAATTTTCACAAATAAATGCTTCCAGATAACCAGGACCCTGATAAAGTGACAGAATACTATGATTGCCCTAGAATTGCACCCCCAACCACAGTGACCATGGAACCCAAAGAAAATCACCACTGAGATTTTGAATTTTATATAAATAATCTTATATAGTATTTACATTTGTGTGCTGAACATTGTTTGTAGAATTTAGATTTTTAAAGTGATTTGAAATAAGATTCATTCATCATAATTAAATTATTTTTTATTTAAAGAAAAGAACAAAACAGAAAGAGGGCATAAATAATACACAATTTCAAAAAAACAGTAAGAAATCACTAGTTGATAATTACATATTTTCCTCTTAGAAGTAGTTGTTCAAGTTACATAAGTAAAGCATACAAAGTGGACATTTAAACAGTGAGACTGCAAACAGTTCTATTCCCCTATCCAACAAAATTTAGTAATATGGTTATCAATCTTACACCCTTAAACATGCATGCAGTTATATTCTTTAAAGTACTTTCTTTTCCTCTCTTTTTTACAATAACTATGATCAATTCTTGTAAACTGTTTACAAGTTCTACACACCCATGAATCTCTACATGTACACCCATCCTTTCTGTATTAGAGGGAAAAACAAATCAAAACAAGACAGCAAAGCAAATTCCTAGAGAAACACAAAATGAAAAAGTCATATAGAACCATAATACTAGGTGATATACAGTAGTTACTATGATGTCTATTGTTACTTTCAATAGAATTGTCTATATCATCAGGCATAGTATAATTGAACATAGCAGTACATAGCAATATTAATAAAAACAAAACATTGGAGACAATATATGACTTCAAAAGCAGTTAACAATCCAACTGGAATGGGTATCCTGTTGAATCTTGTCATCTTTAGAATAGCTTCCACTACTCTCAGACAATACTATCAAGCATACCAGATTCAAATAAAATCAGTCAAGACAAAACAGCAATCTAATAAACCAGATTCAAATAAGATCACTCATAGTAAGACAGTGTAAGTAATACAGCACTTCAGGTTAAGTTAATAGGATATTAAGGATAGTTACTGTAGTATATACTGCAATTTTTGGGATAGCTGTCTGTGCTTTCAAATCTAGTATGAGTAGACAGACTGGAACAGAATAAAATCAAACTAAATAGAGCAATAAAAATAATGTGGCTTTTAAATCCTGATACACTATTAACAATGTCCTCTGCCTTCCTTTTTTAGATAATTCTTTCCCTTTTACTGTCTTAGGGTGCTTTGTACATTTCAAGTTCTACTAACTCCTTTAGTTTTTTTAGAGTAAGGGGGCAACCCTCTATCTACCTAAGTGGTTCTGAACCTTTTTACCCCTGAGCTTCATCATGAGATTATTCATTTACTTACTAAAGCCTCAGATTTCCTTCCTTTTAGCTGGGTAGTTCTCCACTGCACAAAGGTGTCATGAGTTTCCAACCTATCTGCAGCTGCTGGATGAGCTGTCTCTATTTCTCTCTGGTTCCCTGTTATGTAGAGCATTGCATTCTCACCTTTGACTTTTGGCTCATTAGCCCTCTTTAAGGTTGATTGTATTTCCTATTCAGAGCATCTTGATGGACCCTATCTCCTGACCTACTCTGCCTGTGATTCTTTTTGTTAGTGTATCCAGGCCATCTGTGTTAGAGATTATAGCCAATCTTCTCTGCCTCATCTCTGCTATGCTATTTTTATGCCATTGGTTGTTTACTTTTCTCCTTCATTCCACTGTCTTCCCCTTCATTGAGGCCTTTCTGCCATTCTTCCTGGAATCTTGGTGATTTTCTTCTCTCTCTCTAGAACGTCCTTCGTTATTCTTTGCAGAATTGGATTGGTGGTCACGAACTCCCCCAGTTCCTCTTTGTCATGGAAACATCTTGTTTCTCCATTAATTTTGATCAATAGCTTTGTAGGTACGACAATCTGGGTTGGAGGTTATTTTCTTTCAAGGCTTGGGATACTTTGCTCCAAGCTCTTCTTGATTTGATGGTTTGTGTTGAGAAGTCTGTTGTGATTTTGATGGGTTTTCCTTTATAGATAATCTGTTTCTTTTCTCTGACTGCTTTTAATATTCTGTTCTTGAGATGAATTTCTGGGATCTTGATTATTATATGTCTGGGTTCAGATCTGTTTTGGTTGTAGCTGGCTGGTGTTTTGTATGTCTCATATATCTGAATATCATTTTCTTTTCCTATGCTTGGGAAGTTTTCCTTAATTATTTCTGTGAATAGCCTTTTTATTTCATTTGTATTTACCCCTGTTTTTTCACTCACATTTTTTATTCTTAAGTTATAAATCCTCTTGTCATCTTATAGCCTTTGTATTGTTATTGCCTGTTTCTTTGTTATTTTTAAGAGATCTTTCCTTTCATGATCACACACTGAAAATCTATCTTCAAGTTTTGAAAGTCTATCTTTCATTTTTGTCAAGAAATTTTGCCAGCTTTCAATGGAGTTTTTAATTTCCTGGTATTCTCTTTGGATCTGTTTCATGTATTCTAGATCTTGTTTATATTCTTTATCAAAGGTTTCTCTCCTTTTTCTGGGTTCTTCCATTCTTCCATCTGTGTCTTCTTAAAAGGTGCTTAGCATTTATTTTATTAATCTTTTTATATCTTACTTCACTTGAGTTAGAATTTAAGTTTTAAGTTCATCAATGAGGTCACAAGAAGTATTTCTTTATGTCTGCTGAGACTGTGTCTGATATTGGATCTTTGCTGCCCTCAATCTCTTCTGTATTTACCTCTCCTGGACTTATTTTGCCTGAGTCAGTGGCTGAAGGCTTTTTCTTGTTTCTTTCTCTTGTCATGTTTCTGGTTTCTTCCAGACCAAGTATATGGTGGAGGTCTCAGGTCCTTTCCACATTGCTTATGATTTTTCTGAAGTGTGCTGGCTATCATATTTAAATTATATGCTTATATTTATTTTCATCTGTATTTCCTCCTCCCTTTTTTTCTTTTAAAACTTTCCATTAGTTTGTTGAGGAAACAGATATCTGATATAATATCTCATATACTGGAATTGACTGGTGACTTTCCTGGCATTGAACATGTTTCTGTAACTCTATATTAGATGCAAAGTATGAATTAGAAGCACAGACCTCATAAGAATTTGCTTTGATTTATTTAGTAAGAATGTAGAGGGTACTGCAAAAGTTTTACACTGAATCCTTCTAATGAGACCATTCACAAATACATCACCACCAAGCTGAACAAATTGATTTTCTCCTACAGGAAGTTGAAAGAGAAAGGTGCAACTAGAACTCAGATCTGAAATACGGTGCACATATGAGAAAAAGGTTAAAGAGACAAACCAAAATGTTAACTGTCAGTATAACACATTACAGTAAAGAAATTATGCTTGTGTTATCAGTAGTGTGCTTTTCATGTGACTATGTTTTATGGTAGAAATATTTTTAAAATAATAAAACTTCATGCCTAACAAAGAAATTTTGCTGACTTTTACATTCCCAAGGCAAGAAAAGAGCACAGGTAGGCAGGGCATCACGGCCACCTCATCATAATCATACAGCTCCTTCACCTTCAGACTGTGCCCCATTCAACTCACTACCCTTTATTTGCTTTCTCCAGTTAACCATCTTAGAAAAGGACACCACATTCTAGCCTAGTTAGTAGATCTATTTCTAGTATCCTGTGAGTATTTGTCTATGTGGAAAGTGTGACTAACTTCCTAAGGTCTCCCAGTTTTGAGTGATTTAACAGGACAAATTTCCCAAAGTTCCTCCACTAAGGACCAGATTATGAGCCATGGGTTTCACTGCAAAGAACTGCCAGGCCAAGAACTTCCTTTGACAGTGCTAACTAGTTTTCCTCTCTTCACTAGATGAATAATTTAGGTTCAAGTAAGGAACCATTCCATAAAAGACACCATGTTTCCTGCCTGAATATAAAGAAGTGTCACTGGAAATATGTAACTTAAATATTTATACATTATTTCCTAAATCAGAAACTTTGGAAAGAAGTGCAAAAAATGAGAATTTTTTTTTTATTTCTGGAAACTTCAGTAAAAAGGATATACTGTCTGTGAAAGTGAATGATGTTTGACCTAGTTAGAAGCTAAACTATGCAAAGAAAGTTAAACATTAAAATTTACATTTGTGTTCACTATGTATGTGGAGAGTTGGTTCTTAGGAAATCATTGCTTGGGAGTAAACCAGAGTATTCCACAGGTGAGGGTCTTTCAGTAGAATAACAGAAGGGGTTGATGATATAGATGTACTAAAAATGAAAAATTTATGAAATGTGCTGCATGGTATATTTTTCTGAGAAAAGCATCCATAGATTTTTGAAGAAATTGAAAGAGTTCCTTTGTTAAAAAGAAAGGGAGGGGAGTTAAGCAATGAAAATTAGAGATGTTCTCATGTTAATAACATGTAAAATGAGGCTTGGATAACAGAGCAGTAGTGACCCTAAATAATGTGGAGAAAATCAATATATCAAGAAGGTACCTGCAAGCGGAGTATCAGGATGAATGCCATTGGCAGGTAGACTGACCAAAAACCCAAGACCCAGCACAAAATCATTGCACCAAGATCACAGGCACATACATGCTTTGGAGGGCAGGGTAATCAGAGAGACCAGCAAACTGGAAGCATTTGAAGCAACATCGAGGAGTCAGTAGTTGGACACTGGAGAGCTCCACCAACAGAGACAGTCCCAGCCCCCACATCGAGAGCTCAAGATCAGTTCCATACCCAGCACATTTCAGGGATCCAACACAGACACTGTTACAGAACTGTAAACACCAGTGGTATTATACTATTTTTATTCTACCTTGTTTGTCTAATCGGTTATCCTTTTCCTGTCTAGTTGGATGTTGTCTTGTTTCATTTTGTATTCTGTGATTATTTTTGTATTTGAGGTTTTTTTCTCTCTCTCTTCTCTCTTCTTTTGGTCTCCTTTTTCTTTCTTTAGTCTCTTCTTTTTCATTCTTTTTCTCATTCTCCCTTCTTTTTTCCCACTGGTTAAGTTTCCTATCTTTCTTTTTCATTTTCTTCTATTGATCCTCGTTCTCTCTTTCCTCAACTACTTCTTGAATTTAAATTTTCAAGTGAGTAATCATTGTCTTTGTCCTTTCTGATTAATCCTTTGCATCCTATTTCATGCTTTCCCTCCTGTGACCTCCCATTTCCCCAAACTCAGGTGAGCATCCTTTGACCTCAAACCGTGACTCTACTATATCTCACTTCATTCATCACATTAGATAGAAGAGTAGATAAACCTAGAAAAATAATGGAAACAAAAAATGTCCAACATAGGAAAGAAATAGAATTCATGAAACAGATCCAAACAGAAATCCAAGAGATTAAAACCTCCACTGAAACTATATGGAACAGATCGAACAAAGGAGAGGATAGAATTTCAGATTTTGGAGACAGAATTACAGCTAGTAATCATTAAAATAAAGATACATTACAAATAGCAGGACACCATGAAAAAGCAATTCAACAGTTAAAAGATGAAGCAAAGAAGAGTAACATGAGATTGGAAAGAATGAGAAAGATAAAGACAGCACAAATGCCAAAAAATATTCTTCACAGAAATAATGACAGAAAATTTTCCATTCATGAGTAAAGATTTTGACACACAAATAAATGAAGCACATTGAACTCCAAACAGCCATGACCAAAATAAAACTACACCAAGACATATAATAACAAAGATTCCAAAAATTCAGCAGAACAGAATATTGAAAGCTGTTAGAGAAAAGAAACAGGTCACTTATAAAAGAAATCATGACAGACTTCTCAACATGCAATCTCAAGTCAAGAAGTGCTTGAGCAAAGTATTTCAAGGACTAAAGCAAAGCAACTTCCAACCTATATTGATTCACATTGCAAAACTATCCTTCAAAATTAAAATGGATAAATAAGATACTTCCATGATAAATAGCAACATAAGAAATTCATGATCACCAAACCAATCCTACAAAGAGTACTGAAAGGAATGCTAGACAGGGAAAAAATGACCACACTTCCAAGAACAAAAACAGAAAGAAACCAACAAGCAGGGTAAGCAATTAAACAGAGGGGAAAAGTAGAGAACCAACAACAGGAAAATAATATGGCAAAGATAAGCCAATACATATCAGTTATAACCATCAATGTAAATAGCCTCAATTTATCAATCAAAAGAATGGGCAGAAGGCATCAGTAAATAAGATCCAACATTATACTGTATGCAAGAAATACATTTAACTCAAAAAAAAGTTCATAGACTGAAAGTCAAAGGATGGAAAACAATCTTCCATGCAACAGAAACCCAGAATAAAGCAGGGATAGCTATTCTGATTGCAGACAATGTCAACTTGAAACCAAGCATAATCAAAAGAGATAAAGAAGGTCTGTACATACTTATTAGGGGAAACCTTTAAGAGAATGAGAGAACAATCATAAATATATACACCAAAAGTGGGAGCACCCAACTATATAAGACAATTATTAATAGACATAAAAATCAAATGAGTGATAATACAATTATAATGGAAGACCTTATTAACCTATTGTCACAAATAGAAAGATCAACAAAACAAAATATTAACAAAAAAATATCAGAAATGAACCAAACCTGTGACTAAATGGACTTTGTAGATGTTTTCAGTATGTTCAACCCAACATAATCAAAATATGTATCCTTCTTCACTGCATGTGGACCATTCTCTAAAACAGGCCATATACTAGCCCACAGAACATGCTTGAGTAAATGCAAAAGAATTGAAATTAGTCCATGCATATTATCTGACAATAATGGCAAAAGAAACTGCAAAATCTCCAATTAACATCCTCTTAAGCAACAAATGATTCACAAATGCAATTAAAGGATAAATTAAACAATATCTTTAACTAATCAAGAATGCATATAAAACATGCTGTAACTTATGGGACACAGTGAAAGCAATTCTAAGAGGGAAACTTATAATGGTAACCCATAAGGAAAACAATGAGTACAAATAAACATGCTAATGTTACACTTCAAGCTTCTAGAAAAACAAGAGCATCACAAACCCAAAGCCCATAGAAGGGAGGAAATTATTAATATCAGATTAGAAACTAATATGATTGAGACTAAGAAAACAGTACAAATAATTAATTAATTGAAGAGTCACTCCATTGAAAGAATAAATCAAACTGATAAATCCTTAGTCAACCTTATCAAAAAAGGAAAGAAAAGACTCAAGTTCATTCAGTGAAAAGGGTTAAATCATTACAGATCCTGTGAAAATTCAGAATATCATCAAAATCTACTTTGAAAATGTTTGTTCTTATAGGATGGAAAACACAGAAGAAATGGACAGATTCCTAGATAAAAAATGAATTGCCAGGTGAATCAAGAAGATATAAAAATTCAGAATGACCCAATATCTGTTAATGAAATTGAAAATGTAATTAGAAACTTACCAACAAAGAAAAGCCCTGGTCCTGATGGATTCCCAGCTGAATTTTCTATTGTTATTCTCAAATGACATGATATTCTATATAGAATATCCCCAAAACTCCACCAAAAGGCTTCTAGATTAATCACCAATTTCAGTGGTTGAAAACTGTTATCATTTTGTACACAAACAACAAACTCACTGAGAGAGAAATTATGAAAATAATTTCACAATAGTATCCACAAAATGAAATACTTAAGAATCAATCTAACAAAGGAGTAAATATATATTGAAAATTACAGTATTCTGGAAAAGCAGATCAAAGAGGATATCAGAAAATGGAAAGATATCCCTTGCTTTTGGATAGGAAGAACCAATACAGTGAAAATGGCCATACTCCCACAATTGTTATGTAGATTGAATGAAATCCTAATCAAAATACCATTAACATACCTCACAGAACTAGAGAAAATGTTCCTAAAATTTATCTGGAAGCAGAAAAGACCTATAATAACAAAGACAACACATGCAAGGCAGGAGGCATCACATTTTCTGTCTTGATATTACACTACAAAGCTACTGTAATAAAACTAGCATGGTAATGGCAAAATAGACCTGAGGACCATTGGAACAGATTAGAAGATGCAGATAAAAGTGTGAAAACACTTAGCCACTTTTGTTTGACAAAGGTGCCAAATATATTCACTAGAAGAAAGATAGTCTCTTTAGTAGATGGTGCTGGAAAAACTGGCTGTCTACATGCCAAAGACTAAATCTAGATCCACGTCTATCAACATTCATGAAACTAAAACAAAATGGATCAAATATTTACATATTAAGACAGAAACATGAAATCTACTGGAAGCCAAATTAGGCAGAATTCTTGAAGACACACATGTAGGTAGACTTCAAGAACAAAACTCAAACAGCAAGGGAAACACTTCAAAAATCAACAAATGTGATCTCATCTTATTAAAATGCTTTTGCACTTCCAAAGAAATCACCAATAGCATGAAAAGAAAATCCACAGATTGGGAAAGGATTTTTGCCAAACATCCCTCAGACAGCAAACTTTTATCTAGAACATATCATTGAAAAAATCAGGCCCCCCAAATTTGAAGACCCAATCCAGAAATGGGTATCTGAGATGAAAACACAATTCTCAGATGAAGAAATACAAATGGCAATAAATGTATGAAAAAAATCTTCAACATCATTGGTTATTCAAGATATGCAAATCAAAACAACACTGAGATTCCACCTCATCCCAGTAAGAATGGCTATCAGCCAGAAATCAACCAATAATAAAAGCTGGAAAGGCTGTGGGAAAAAAAAGAATCCTTGTTCACTGTTGGGAATATAAACTTGTGCAACCACTAGGGCAATCTGTGTGGAGATTCCTCAAAAATCTAGGATTAGAAGTTCCATTTGACTTTTTTCTGTATTTTTTTCCAGAAGAATTAAAAACATCATAAAATAGAAGTATATTTGTACTCATGTTTATAGCAGCACAATTTGTAATAGCTAAATCTTGGAAACAACCTAAATGCCCATCAACCAAGGAATGGATAAAAATGGTGTGGTGTTTTTATACAATGGAGTACTACTCAATTATAAACACATTTATATGGAAATGATTGCATTTCACTCATAAGTAAAATGAATCAGACTTGCAAGTGTAAACATCATATTGTCTCTGTAGTGCAAGAAAGTGAAAGAGTAAATAAGATCCAAAATGTATGATAGATATTGTGAAATGGAAAGAAACTTTTCAAAAAGAAAGAAAAACTGGGACAGGGGAAAATAGAAAAGGATATATATATATATATATATATATATATATACACATATATATATATATATACACATATACATATATATCATGGTTTTTATTGTTTTTCTAAAATAAATAATAAATAAATTAAACCTCTGAGGCCATAGAAGAATAATTTCTGGATTTGTATTTTATTCTGAAGATAATGTGGAATTATGAAGGCATTTTAATTGAGGAAAAGGGGATGATCAGATATATGAATAGTGAAGAAGGGAGAGAAATAGATTAAGATTACTGCAGTACACAAATGGGAAGCAAAGAGAGCTGACCTAAAGCCTGCATCAAGACTCCATACACAGAGACAAAACTGAGAGCTTCTGGGGGGTGGGAGCAATATGACTTGGTGACTAGTGGAGGATTGGGAGAGAATTAGAGTTGAGTCAAGAAGACTTGAGTGACAAATGGAAAAATGAAGTCTTGTGTTAGTAAAGCTAACATAAAGAGGAAGACAGTGCTGGAGACAATTGGGACTGCCTATCTTTTTAAATGGTAAGGAGTTCTAAAGAAATGTAACCAGAATGTGTCCTACAAAACCAAGGAGTAGTTTTATGTAATGACCTGGCTCTAACAGCTGCCACTGGGTTTTGGGATTCCTGCCAGGCTCTGTGAAGGACTGGACTAACAAGCTGTCACTTCTGCATTAGTCCCATCAGACTGCTATAAAGTGTCACAGACTGGCTGGCTTTTGAATTTGTTTTTCACTCTTCTAGAGGCTGGAAGTCTGAGATCAAAAGTCCAGCAGATATTGTGTGTGGTGAAGGTCTGATTCCTAGTTCATAAAGTACCTTCTTATTACATTTTCACAAGGTGAGAGAGTCCAGGTGAGCTTTGGGGACCTCTTTAACATGGACACTAATCCAGTTTATGAGGGCTGTAACCCCCAGTATCTAGCTACACCCCAAATTTTTTAGCTCCTGATAACTTCACACTGGCACTAACTTCAATGTATAAGTTTGGAATGTTCAACATAAGATTTTTTTCTGTTTATGTAATCCTAGGTCCACCCAGGAAAAGACAGAGTGCATATTTTCAGTTTTATTATTATAGAGTTAATGCATAAGTTGTAAGCATTGCCAAAGGAATCACAATTGTGGAAAAGAACATCCATTGACAAGATCAATTTGACACTGATCCGTTGTGAATTGCTTTCTGGCATATTTCTTTCCTGTACTTCCCAATCAGAGCAGAAGAATATGTAATAAAAGAAGAAACATGACTCACTAGTGATATCATTTTAAACAGGATGCAAAGGGGTAAAAAGAGTACCTGTTTTATTTCAGTTCAAAAGGAACTCTCTGAATGTCTTTCTGATGCTGTTGATCTTATGTTATAGGTAGAGCAGCACTTTGCACTTTTTCAGATCAGCTTTACTACTTTGGATAGAATCAGAAAATTGACAAAGCCACCTGCTTGTACAATGCCCCCCTCCTCAAGAAAACAAAACTTTGACACATCACAGTATCATTGGAGATCATACAGCAGGTTCTCTTAAAGCTTGGCCTATGAGTATTCTTAGCTCTTTCTGGTCATCACACATCACTGAAGTATTTGATGTTAAATCTTTTCTTCTCAACATATGGAATGTTTAGTGGGAAGAGGATTGTGAAAACCTCAGCTAATCTGTAACTCCCTCCAAACTTTTAATGACATCTCCAGTAAAATACACAAATTGTCTTTTCAGAGCCTTTAAAATACTAGCCCAAACATTCCCTTCTCATCTGTAGAAAAAGAAAAAGTAAATAATATTTTCCTTGAAGTGAGTTTTGTGTCTTAGTTTTGATACTTCCTAATTACCTAAGCTGTTGGAAGAACCCTAGTGAATGTCATTTTGCCACCTGGACAAATGCCCCAGTGTCTGTGAAGAAATAATTAAGGATGATACTCAGTCTGCATGCTTGCAAGAAAGGATGCTGAAGTTACTGACCATAGGTGGAATGCTGCAGTTTACTTTCTTTTCTGAGAGAAGACAGATGCTGAATGTGAAAGGGACTTTGGATTGTTCGCTGTTTCTGATGTCCCACCTAGCTTGGTATGGTTCTCTTCTGTGTATCCTTTTAAAGCAAATCACTCTGTGAGGATGTGTTTGCATGTGGGACATTGCTACAGAAAAATAAACAGTGAAATTTGGCACATTCTAGATTTCAAGATATCCTAGATTTTCCCCATATTTTTAACTTTAAAACTGATAACAATTGTCTGACAATCTTAATGTCCGGAGAATGGATAAAATGGGTAGGTCATAGCTCTAGAACCAGGCTCCCTGATTTCTAATCTGGCTTCAATACCTACTACTTCTATGGTTATTTTACATTTTCACTTCTGTTTCCTCTTCAATAAAACAGTCAATGATGATGATGATAAAACCAACTCCCAAAAATGTGTTATGGTGAGCGCTGTGTAAATTACTACATGTAGTCAAGATCATATCACTGCAACATAGAGAGGGGAAGAATGCTGTTATTTCACTAGATGATTCTGAATATAAACAATATAAGAGAAAATATTGGAAAGATTATAAAATGTTACATGACTTCATATCAAAATTGTAAAGATCCAAAGTCAATACATAAATTAAAAAACCCTACATTATTGATACCCAGCATTTTAAGATTATATATGTAATATAGCTTAAAATAGCATGTATATTATTATAACTTGTAAAAATTCATCTCTATTGTCATCCATTGTTTTAACTTTATGAGTGGGAACCCATCTAATATTTTATCATATATTTTCATTGTTTTTGAGGAGGATATGCTCATCAGGATTAAGTTTTTTTCTGAAAGAAATTCCACATCATGTTTATTATTTTCATTTGATATACTACTTTTGGACACATTATATAACTTGATTACTGAACAAATTTATTATACACTTCAGGATAAATGGTATCATCCCCAGCTTGATGGTAAGGAAATCATAATTCAGAAAAGATGAGTTATAAGTATTTGCCTGGGATTAGTATATGTGCTACTAAAGTAACCATTACTTTCTCAGGATTAGTAAAGGTCATAAAAAGTGGAGGTAGAATTTGCATGCAGACTTTCTCACAGCAAATATTCCTTCTGCTGCACTATGTTTTCTTGATATATACCCCTTAGTGAATATAAAACCTTGCACCTTTTGAGCCATGAGGAGTAAGGCACTTGAAGTTGATCTAGTTGATAATCCATAATAGTGGAACTAGTTGTGTTATTTAATATTATTCCTTAACTTATCACTTTTTTCATTAAATATATATGAAAAAGTACTCAATTTCTAGAAAACATCAGGTGATAAAATTGCAAAAAGAACACTGACAAGAAAGAACAAGAAATAAAATTTGGTGCACATATTTTCCTATGAAAAGATTGCATTTTTCTACTTTATTTTATAAAGTTAAAGACAGCTATGTATTTTTGAGGTTATAAATCTTGAATTAAAAACCCTAATGATTACTTTTGGTTATCAAAGGACTTTCTTCCTGTATTATTAAAGAACTATTTTTAAATTAAACTCTGAGATGAACAGAACCCCTGAATTTTGCCTGAAATTCAGAGAACACCACCAATTGATTCATAAGTATTCCTCCTCCCTTTTAAGTAATGAAGCTGCCTTACAGGACATAATTATCAATAACTTAGCAATCAAGGGGTTACTGATCACCCCTTCCTGTTCCGTATATTCTTTTTGTAATAGGAAAGCCATGGTGAAAAATATTGAAATGTTTGAAATCACAGCTCCAAATCCATGGCTTCTGAGCATGTTTTTCAGTTGATTTGTCTGAGTAGAAACTAAAATATCTTTACAAGTTCTGAGAGCTTTTACAAGAACCTTTAACACTTATATTCTCCATTTTTTATTTAAAGGGAAAAAAACAGAAAAGATGGTATAAATAATACAAAATTTCAACAAGAATATTAACACTAAGAAATCACTAAATGATAAATTAAATACTATCCTCTTAGAAATAGTTGTTCAAGTTACAAAATCAAAGCATAAAAGGTCGACACTCAAATACTGACAGTGCAAGCCATTCTGTTCAATGACCCAACAAAAACTTAGTAATGTGGTCATCTATCTTACACACTTAAACTTACATACAGTTATATCTTTAGAATGCTTTCCTTCCCTTTCATTTTCACAATATCTATTATACATTTCGGATCTTATTACTTTCAGTTTTTATTATTTTTACACTTAGAGAGACAATGTAATATTTACATATGTGAGTCTTATTTATTTCACTTATGAGGATAGTCTCAAGCTGTCTCCATTTGCCTATGAAAGCCTCAAGATAATCCTTTTTATAGCTGAGTAGTATTCCATTGTATAAAAATACCACATTTTTTCATCTACTCTGAGGTTGATGGGCATTTTAGTTGTTTCCAAGATTTAGCTATTACAAATTGTGCTGCTATAAACATGGGTGCACATATATCACTGTGATATGACCTTTTCAGTTTTTCTGGGAAAATACCCAGGAAGGAAATAGCTGGATTGCATGGAGCTTCCAATCCTAGTGTTCTGAGAAATCTCCATACTGATTTCCATAGTGCCTGCACCAGTCTGCACTCCCACCAACAATAGAGAAGTGTTCCTTTCCCCCCTGCAGATTTCTTCTGTTTCCAAACATTTGTTATCAGTTGATTGCTTGATGGCAGCTATTCTTTCCAGAGTGAGATGAAATCTCAATGCTGTTTTAATTTGCATTTCTCAAATGACCAGTAATGGTGAAAATTTCTTCATGTATTTATTTGCCATTTGTATACCTTCATCTGAGAAATCTGTGCTTATCTCAGATGCCCATTTTTAGAGAGAGTATTTGAATTTTGGGGGCTCAATGTTTTTTAATTCTTTGTATCTTCTAGGTATCAATACTTTGTTTGAGGGATTGTTGGCTAAAATTCTTTCCCATTCTGTGGGTTTTCTTTTCACTTTGTTGGTGATTTCTTTTGAAGTGCAGAAACTTTTTAATAAGATGAGATACCAGTTACTGACTCTCTGAAGTATTTCCCATGTGGTTTGCATTTTCTTCATGAATTGTCTGCCTACCCCTATGTCTCCATTATTTCTACCTACCTTGTTTTCCAATAGATTTAGTTGAAATAATTTGTCTCAGTGAGTTTTTTGTTTGTATACAGGAATGCTATTGATTTTTGAGTTTTGACTTTAGTGCATGGTGACAGGCATAGATCTAGTTTCAGTCTTTGGCATGTGGAAAGCCAATTTTTCCAACACCATTTATTAAAGAAAGACTATCCTTTCTCCAGTGAACATGTTTAACTCCTTTGTCAAATATAAGGTGACTGAGTGTCTTTGTGTTTGTGTTGCATGTTCTAATCTGTTCCATTGATCCTCAGGTCTATTTCTTTGCCAGTACCATGCTGATTTTATCACTGTGGTTTTGTAGTATAGTTTCAAATCAGGAATTGAGATGCCTCCTGCCTTACCTTAGTTGCCCAGAATCACCTTTGTTTTCTAGGTTAGTTCTGTTTCCAAATGAATTTTAGGAAATTTTTCGCTAGATCTGTGAGCTATGTCAATGGTATTTTGATTGGGATTGCATTAAATCTGTATAACAGTTTTAGGAGTATAGCCATTTTCACAATGTTGGTTCTTCCTAACCAAGAACAAGGAATGTCCTTCCATTTTCTAATATCCTTTTCAATCTCTTTTTTCAGCATAGTATAATTTTCAGCATATAGGTCTTTTACATTTTTAGTTAGGTTGATTCCTAAGTATTTCATTTTTTAAAATGCTATTGTGGAAGTCGATATTTGAATAATTTCTTTCTTGGTGAGTTTTTTTGTTTGTGTATAGGAATGCTATTGATTTGTGAGTGCTGACTTTGTATCCAGCTATGCTTCTGCATTTTTTTACCTTTTACAGTCTTTTAATGGAGTTTTTGGAGTCTTCTATATAAAGTATTATGTCATTTGTAAATAATGATAATTTGAATTTTTCCTTTCCTATCTTTATCCCTTTTATTTCTCTCTCTTGTCTGATTGCTCTGACTAATATTTCCAGAAGTATATTGAGCAGAAATGGTGATAGTGGACATCCTTTTCTTGTCCCTGATTTTAGAGTGAATGCTTTCAGTTTTTTTCCATTTAGTATAATGTTGGCTGTTAGTTTGTCATAGATTGCCTTTATGAGATTGAGGTAGATACCATCTATTGCTATTTTCTGTAGGGTTTTTATCATGAACAAGCATTACTGTATCAAAAGCTTTGTCTATGTCTATTGAGATTATCATGTGATTTTTGTTTTTGGCTCTGTTGCTATGGTGTATTATATTTATTGATTTGTGTATGTTAAACAATCCCTGCATTCCTGGAATAAATCCCACTTGGTTGTGGTGTATAATCTTCTTGATGATTTGCTGCATTCTATTTGCCAGTGTTTTATTGAGGACCTTTGCATCAATGTTCATTAGCGAGATTGGCCAATAGTTCTCCATTTTGGTTGTCTTTCTCTGGCTTTGGTATCAAAGTAATACTTGCCTCCAGGAATGAGTTAGGGAGGATGGATTTTCTTTCAGTTTCAAGAGCTTAAAGAGAATTGGTGTCAAATCTTCTCTAAATTTCTTGTAGAATTCAGCCATGAATCCATCAGGACATGGGCTTTTCTTTGTAAGTTTTTAATCAAGTTTTCAATTTCAATAGCTGATACTCAGTTATTCAAGATTGTTATATCTTCTTGATCGAGCTTTGGTAGTGGATATGTTTCTAGAAATCTGTCCATTTCCTCTGTGTTTTCCACCCTATGTGAGTAGAGATTTTCAAAGTAGATATTCATGATCTTTTTAATTTCCATGAGATCTGGAGTATTTTCTCTCTTTTCAGTCTTTATTGCATGAATTTGAGTTTTTCTTTCTTTTTCTTGATAAGGTTGGCTAAAGGTTTGTCAATTTTGTTTATTCTCTCAAAAAAAAAGCTTTTTGATTCATTAAGTCTTTGTATTTTTTTAGTTTCAATTGCATTAATTTCTGCTCTAATCTTTATAAGGAAGATGCAGCACTGACACCATAAATCCAAGCACTAGACAATGAGCCAATCACAAATGCACAATGCAAATGCATGAGGCCTGGGAGCCACCAACATATACCATGACTTTCCACCCCTAACTCTAAAGACTCATGCACATCCTTTATACAAAAGACATTTAGTCCATCTCCAAGAGTTGCCAAATTCCTAACATTTTTAGCATTGCTGAGAAGTTCAAGTCCCAAGTCTCCTCCAATATCTAGGCAAACTCTTTAACTATTATCTCCTGTACAAATGAAACAAGATTAAACATTTCTGAAATTCAAAGGTACAAGATAAACATTACCATTCCAAAAGTTACAAACAGGGGAATATAAAGCATTGGAAACAAAGCAATTCCAACATCCAGTAGGGCAAATATTAAGTCCCAGAATTCCATGCTCAGCATTTGAAGCAATCTGGTTGCAAGCTCCAAAAGGCTTGGGTGATTCCACTCCCATGGCACTTCCAGGGATTTTAGCTCCTGCAGGTTTTCTCCTAAACCCTCTCTGCTCAGTTTTTGTAGCTTTCCTTGGATGATCCATGTTCCTGGCTTTTCCAAACTTCTGTGGTCTCCACTGCACCTTTGGCTTCACCCTTACATCTTTACAAATTGCCCTCTCAGGGGCAACACTGCTTGGCTTCCCAGGCCCTTTGCAATCAAGGTGGGAGCCATCTTACTTTCAGAATTTGTGCATTTTCCTTACACCTAAAATCAGCACCATTTGGATGCAACTAAAGTTTGCTTCCAGCTGGAGCAGTACCAGCCTTTTCTTGCTCTTGGCTACAGGGGTTGAGTGCCTGGATTGCTGGGGTCTGTTTACCTGATTGTGAGGAAAAAGCTTCTGTATGTTGACACCATTCTGGAACCTCATGTGGCTGCCACCATTCTCAAACCTCATGTGGCCTCTGCCTTCATTTTGGAGCATGGTGCTCTGAAGGTTTCTCCTCTGAGCAAATTCTCTCACTTTTGCAGTTTTAAGGCTGCAAATGATGGAGACCCATTGCTTCCTGGGATGTCCCTTGGCCATCTTTCTTATTTCTCTGTTCCTTCTCAGCAGTCAAAGTCTCACCTCTATCTTTACAACTCACAGCTTTCCTGGAGTTTTCCTTCTGGCCAAACTCATAGCATTTTAAATTATCCTGCTGGGCTCTTTGCTCCTTATTTGCAACATATATCTGGCTAAAAGCCCCCAACAATAGCCATGCCACAGCCTCAACATTTGACTGCCTTGAAATTTCCTTTGCCAGATTAATCAGTCCATTACCCTTAATCTCAGTCTCAGGCAAAGTCTCTGGGCATGAGCAAAATGCAGACCAACTTTTTGCCAAACCATAACATACATCATGGGGAGTTCAACAACCAATGCAGTCCTTCCTAGCACAAACCTCCCAAGCCTGGTCTTTACCATCAGGCTTTTTATCAGCCTTCTAGTCTCCTGAGCTCTGGCCAGAATCTCCACTAAGAACAACCTAAACTGTTCCAACTCTATGTATCCAGGCCACATGTCTGAACCTTTCCAAACTCTGCCCACAAGCTATTTCCAAAGTCTCTCAAAAAACATGGTCAGGTATAGTTACAGCAATGACCCCACTCCTCAGTACCAAATTCTGTCTTAGTTATTTTTTACTCATTGCTGAGACAAAATACCTGATGTGCAAAGTTGTGAAAGGAAAGGTTTATTGCTTACAGTTTTTGGAGGTTTCAGTCCATACTCAGTTGGCTCCAAGGCAGGGTGGCATGGTTTGCTGCAGTTCATGGCAGCTGCAAATAGCAAGTGGAAACCTATGAGAGAGAGAGAGACATGCCTTCTTCCAGCCATTACATTGTATGCTAGCTCCACACCTAGGTGAATGCAGCACTGACACCATCAATCCAAGTGCTAGACAATGAACCAATCACAAATGCACAATGCAAACACATGAGGCCTGGAGGCCACTGACATAAACCATGACAATGTTCATTAGTATTTGTCTCGTATAGTTGGGTGCTCCTGTATTTGGTGCATATATGTTTATAGTTGTTAGTTCTTCTTGAAGTTTTCCACTAACAAGTATGTAGTGACCTTCTTTATCTCTTTTAATCATTTTAGGTTTGAAGTTCACATTGTCTGAAAACAGAATAGCTACCCCTGCTTTTTTCCTGGGTTCCTGTTGTAAGGAATACAAGTTTCAATCCTTTTACTTTTAATCTGTGAGTATCCTTTAGAGTCAGATGTGTTTCTTGTGTACAGCATATTGTGGGATTCTGGGTCTGAATCTATTCTATCAACCTATTTCTTTTTATAGGTGAATTGATGCCAGTTACATTGATGGATATAACTGATATGTACTGGCTTAACCTTGTCATGTTATGTTCCTGTTGTTGGTTTTCTGCTTTTCCCCCTTGTTTAATTACTTACCTGTCTGGTGGTTTCTTGCTGTTGTTGTTCTGGAGGCTGTGGTCATTTTTATCTCTAGTATGTCTTTCAATACTCTTTCTAGTGTTGGTTTGGTAGACATAAATTGCTTCAGTTGTTCTTTTTCATGGAAATATCTTGTTTTCCATTTAATTTGAAAGATAGTTTTGCTGGGTATATCAGTCTGAGTTGAAAGTTGTTTTCTTTTGAGACTTGAAACATTTCTCTCTAAGCTCATCTTAACTTAAGGGTTTGCACTAAAAACTCTGCCATGATTCTGGTGGGCTTTCCTTGATAGACAAATTGTGTCTTTTCTCTAACAGCTTTTAGTATTCTGGTTTTATGCTGTATGTCTGGGATCCCAATTATTATATGTTTGGTTGTAGAGTTATGTTGGTTGTGACTGTTTGGCTTTCTGTATGCCTCGTTTATCTGCATATCAGATTATTTCCCCATGTTTGAGAAATTTTCTGCTATTACTTCCATGAATAGTTTACCAATCTTATTTGTGTTGACTCCCGCATCTTCATTGATGCTTGTTGGTCTTATTTTGTTTCTTTTGGAGTCATCTTGAAACTGCTGGATTGTCATTTCATGCTGTTTTGTTGTTTTTAAAAATTTTACCCTTTCATGATCACTAACTGTGATCCTGTCCTCAAGGTCCAAAATTCTGTCCTCAGCTTTTTTTAAATGGTTTTTCCAGCTTTCAATAGAAGTTTTTGCTTCTTGGATAGCTCTTTGAATTTGTTTCATGGGTTCTGCTTGTTTTCTGCATTGTTCATTCAAGGTTTCAATCAAATTCTCATGTTCCTGTATTTTTTTTTTAACTATTTCTTCTCTGGCTATGCTGAGCAACTCCTTTACTAAGGTTGTTATTTCTGTCTTTACAAAGGAAACTATTTCTAAGTTAATTTCCTCTATAGCTTCCTGAATTTGTTTCTTTATTTCACTTGGTAACTTTTCAGAGATTTCTGGTTTATGACTTTTAAAGCCCTCTATTTCACTGTCCTTGTTCTTGCTCCTGATGGACTAGATGTTTGAGATTGCACTTTGCTTCTTCATTTTGTTATTTCCACCTTTTGGGGTAATATTTGGTCTTTCAATCCCGATAGTCTCCACTGTCAGTAGTTGGGTCTTAGTATTCTACTGTGTGGTTTATGTTTGTCTAATTGTTGAGTACCACAAGAAATTTCTCCTGCAGGGCCTGTGGTGTGAGTCCTATATTCTTCCTGGGCTGACTAGCCTTGCAGTATTGATGTAGGTCAACCCTTAGTTCCTGCTGTTACTATGTTTTCAGGTTATTCCAGGCCATCAGATCTCGCTGTTTATAGTGTTGGTGTCTGCTCAGGCCTACTGTGTCACTGGGTGTCTCATAAGCCCTTTTCATTTTCTCCAAGTTGGGGGAGGCCTTATTGGCACTCTTCAACCTCCCTGATAGTCTCTGTATGGAGGAAGGAATCACCCCTACTCTTTCCAAGCTCACCAAGGTCTTACAGTTGGAGGGAGCTTCACTACTGCTCCTATTTACCCACTGAAGACCTCTATTTTAGGGGCAAACTCACCACACTGACTGTAGCCTTTCATCTTCTGTTTGGGTGAGGGGTTACTGAGTCTCTTACAAATCCAGCATGGTTAATCCACTGTAGTCCAAGGTTCTGGGAGAAGGGGTGGGAGCCAAGGTTCGACAGCAATACTGGGTCCATGAGGTGGGGGTGAGTCCCTGTTGGCATCAGGCTGGTGGCAGTCTGTGCAGTGGGGTATGCCAGAAGCATCCACTTGTGTAGGCAGGCCAGGCCAGAGAGAGGTCTGTTGAGGGTGGGTAGTTCGTGCTGTGGGGGCTATATTATCCATTCTAAAAGAGTTGCAAAACACCTTTAGCCTTAGTCTATCTCATTTTTAGAAAATTTCTTTTACTCTCATGAAACTTGGTTTCTAAAAAAGTGATTTCTTTTAGCTCTAGTTATTAGAATATAAATACAAAGGATTTAGAAGCTATGCATTAGTTCCTGATATCTCAAATAGAAAGTTCATTCATTGAAAGCTCACTAAAATATACCATAATTAAATTTTTAATAATAAAGTTTGAATTATATATACTATTAAGCTTTACTCACAGGAAAAATGAGCTTTGGTCTGGGGCTGCCCAATCTGAAGTGCTCATTATTTCAGAAACTAGGCTGAATGTCATAGTCATAGCTCTGGCCATAAATGGAAGTAGATTCATTATGATTTGGCTATGCAATTATGACTCCATTATATTCCATTATGGCAGGAATGTCGCCAATTTTAGTATCTGCAAATGAAACAACTAATGAGCACACAATTTCAGAGCCTTATGTGTTTCCTGCCTCATGATGAAGTCTGAGGATAAAGACTGAGCTAAGAGAAAGAAAAGTAAGGCATATGCAAATGATCAGTGTGTGTGTGTGTGTGTGTGTGTGTGTGTAAAAATAGTTATTCAATATGTGTCACAACCTAAGCAGCGAGGAGTTAAACACTGCTATATTCTGAGAGAAAATTCAGTTTCAGATTCCAGTTCTTCCATTTCCTAACTGAAACATTGAGTGACTTCCTTAACAATTTGAAACCCTCCAGTAGCAATGGGGAACACTAATTTGATTTGTGATTTATTAGAAGCATATCAGCTTGTTGAGAATAGTGATCTTTATGTCAACTATTTTAGAACTCAAAAAATGTGGCAGATTCTGCTTTTTAACTCCTTTGTAATTGTTTTTATTATATGTGTTAAACAAAAGTGATCCAGACACATTTATCTACCTTCCAATTTTGGTTCTTAAGTGATCCAGTTTCCACAACTAAATAAAAGGAGAAATACAAGGATAGAAGCTGAAATCTTATCATTGTTTTTCTTCCTCATGGCAAGCACCATCATGAAAGTGGATGATTTTGTCCAGTAGTTGTAATAAAGATTTCTGCATCATCAAGGCCATAGCTCAGTAGCTGTCAAGGCAGTGGTGGGGGGTGGAGGACAGTGAAAACTATCATTTTGTTGACATGGATCACAGAAGTATTTGCCCTGGCACCAGTAGATCTAGAAGGTTCTTTTTTGGCTTCCTGGTAGAAGACCTTTGTTGGACAACTTCTGTGATTAATAGTTACTCTTGAAAGCTCACCTGGTACTTTGTCCCTGACCCTCCAAATGGTTACATAAACACTAAAATCTCCAAATTATATCTCATGCTGCTTAAACAAGTCAGGATGGCTGCTATTTTTTTTTTTTCGCCTTTTCTTTTTCTTTTTTTGGTATCAGGAATCAAACTCATGAACTCATGCTTGCCAGGTACACCAGTACTGAGCTAAATCCCCAGTCCTGGCTGCTATTTTCTATAGCTAAGCTCTGAGATAATAAAGTTTTCAACAAAGAAAATTTTAATGACAGGTATGGGTTGAGCATCATTAATCTAAAAATCCAAATTCTGAAGATTTCTAAGTGCCAAGATGTTGCCATAGTAAAAACTCCCATACCTGAACCTTATTGTTGGGTTGCAGTAAGAATGCCAACACAAAACACACATTTGATTCAGTGTCTCCACAGGAAAAAAGACCCTCCCTAGCCTGCTGCAATTGTGGTATATCTTATTAGTGCATGCTCAAATTTCTCCATGGAAACAGAACCAAAAAAAGATAATAGAGTGCATATATGTGGGTTTGGCACATTAATGCCATGTTCCTCACCATATCTCCCAAAGAATTAGGACCTCATTTGCACTATTAATTGTGATTTTTGTCTACTCTCTGATATGTTGTATGAAAATGTTGTTGAAAATGTCTAAAGCACTTGCGGATGTCACTATGAATAACAACAATAAGAAGAAATGAAACATTTATGTTCACAGAAAGTCAACCTGTTGAGAAACTACAGTGATGTAGAATGAAATTTACAGAAGGCTATGTGGTTGAACTGATCACCATGTATGTTTTCAAGAAACAGAAGGTAAGCCATTGAAATTTTATCCCAAAAGTAATGAGAAGTTAATGAAAAATAGAAAAACACTGCATAAAGCTAAAAATGATGAGATCTCAATCACATAATGAAAAAAAAACCCAGATCCATCAACATTACAGTGAGTATTTTTATTTATTTATTTTTACTTTTATTTTATTTTTTATTGGTACCAAAGATCAAACTCATGACTGCATGCCTGCAAAGCAGGCGCTTATGACACTGAGCTAAATCCCCATCCCTACAGTGAGTATTAGTCCCTCAACTGCTTCTGGTATTTCTTCTTGTCTAAAATATAAAATACACTAGCATCACAGGTTGCCATTGTTAGTCATTGCTGCTGCTGAACAGTCATTTCTGGGATTCTGGTGATGCTGTTGCACTACTTAATTGCCTTGCACACATGGTTTTTTCACAGTACCAATGACGCATCATATTTTTACTGTTAGATCCTATATGGGAATAAGTGTAAGAAAATGATTGCTTATCAATAGCAAATAAACTCAGGATTAGGATGATGGTAATACCAAAAAACTATAGAATGTCTATAAAAGTGGCTGAGATAGTGCTTTCTGTGATTCAGTCTACATCAGGTGTGTCCAACCTATGAATTGTGAGTGTATATATATATATATATATATATATATATATGTATGTATATATATAGTAAAAGGGAGTTTTGTTACTTACCTCATTGACTATTGTGGGGTTAGGATGGAATGCCAACTTGACTGACTTTGGGATTCACTGGGGGGAATTCTGTTCACACTTGTGATGTGCCTGGATGGGTCATGGAGGTGTGACTTTGGATACCACATTGGTCACTGGCCCATTTTTTTGCTGTCACTGTTCCCCTAGTCTGTTTCCCAGACTTCATGAAATAAGCAGTTTTGTCCTTTTGCCATGACATTTTTTAGTTTAAGTCAACCAACCCTGAAATGAAAACCTCTGAAACTGTGATCCAAATTAAGCATTTCCTCCTTTAAATTGTAGGCGTTAAGTATTATGTCCCAATGATGGTAACGGGACTATTAAAACTATATTATATGTTTTACATGTAGTCCATGACAATTCCTCTTCACTCACTGAGGTCTTATCAGTCATGGGTTGGACATACCTGAATTGTGCACAAATTTCCTTCATATAAAACATTTTTAAAAATATTGTAATCTTATCTTCAGGATATGCATATTAGGTATACATGAAATGTAAGTGAGCTTTATGTTTTGATTTTGGCCCTTCCCCAAGATGTCTCATCATATATATACTAATATTCCAAAATCTTAAAAGAAAAAGTAAAAAATTCAAGCCACTTCAAGTTCAAAAAATTTGGATAATGGATACTCAACCCTTATTAGAACCATGTTTTGCTACAGGGTATATTAGATTTGTATTGAGATATAATAGTTTTTGATAGTCATCCCAATTAATATCTTTTGATTACCTTTTTTTGTTTTGACATATCCTCACATTATGATTCTGCTTTCACAAGTGGAAGTTGGGAAACTTTCCTAGGAAAAGTGAAAAACAAAGCATTTTCCCAGAACCTCTTACAATGAATGTTGTGAGTATGGAACCTCATTTCCAGTAATTAACCATATCCACAGGAAGTTTGAATGCAGATCATGAGTGCAAGTAATGTTCAGAGTCTAGAGAGATCACTGGGCAAATTTGGAAGCATCATCTTTCAGTTTTTAGGGATGGAGTTTGTGGTGTTCTGTGCCAACCATGATCAGCATCTACAGGGAGGTAGCAGTAGAAATGGGGTTTACACTATAACCATCAGCAGAGTGTGGAATTGGATAGTCTTTCTGGCTATATTGTTCTTTGCCAAGTAGTAGCCACACCTATTTTTCAGGCTTTCTTATAGATTATTTGAGCACTGTAATATTCTCTCATAAAATCCAGTGGGCTATTAGTGTGAATTCCATTGTTGGCAAATGAAAATTTTGATTGATATAAAGGCAATATATAGTTGTTTTGTCATATGCTTTTTAACCAGATTATCTCTGCAATACTGCATGATATCTTTCCATGGCTTATAGAATTATAAAGAAAACAAAAAATCTTAGAAAACCACCTTGTAATCACCCTAACACCTGCCATTTTAAGGATGTGGAATCTTAAGTATGGAAAAGTTAGTTAAATTGAAAAATTGATCTGAATTCAGAAACCAAACCCAAATATCTTTGGTACCAATTTGGTATTGTTTCACTGTTTAGCACTGTCTGCAAAAAGACAGTATGCTGAGTTCCAAAGCAAAGGGAAGGTGCATTGGTTAACTTTCCTTTTGCTGAAACAAAACACCTGATACCCACAATTTAAAGAGGATGATTATTTTGGCTTAAAGTTTCAAAGATTTCAGTGTATGGTTAACTGATTCCAAGGCAGAAACATCATGACTGAGGTGTAGAATGGAAGAAAGTTGCTCAAATCATGGACTCCATGAAGCAGAGAGCTGATAAATAACAAGACAGCAAGTGGTCAGGGACCAGATATATTCCTTGTGGTCATTTTTTCTTGCCCATTTCCTTCAGCTAGGACATACCTCATAATACCACATGCAGCTATGAACTAATCAGTGGGTTAACCCATCGATGAGGTTCATGCCCTCACAATCCAATCACCTTTCCAAGGAGTGTCTTAAACTTGTCTAGTTCATAATCAATTAATAAACACACAGGATACATGCTGGGTAACCTGAAATAAGAGCTTTAAGGGGTCTTCATTTAATAGACTTAAATAAAATATTGTCATAATGTAACACTCAGTCCAGTGATATCCACATTTAATACTTTAATAAGCACTTTAAAAATACATTTTACCTTAGAACTCTCAAAATGTTGAATCAGAAACCTACCTTTTTAACAAAGGCAAGTGACAGCTTATAAAGTATAGCAACCTATAATCATTTTTGAAATTATTCAAGGTTTTCCAAATTAAACTCTGTATTGCATTCATACTATGTGCAAAAGATTTATCATGATTGACTGATAAATTTATGGTGGCAAGCCTTAATTGTAGGTTCATTCCAAGTTAACAGTGAAACTACTTACCTACTTAGTAATTTACATAGTACAAACCTCAAAATTCTCTATTTACACTTAATAAGAATTTTATTTAAAACATATCACATTCTCATTGTTAAAAATTATGGAAATGTATAAAGCAAACATATAAAAGCCATCTTGTTGTGTAATCTAGATTCTCAAGAGGTTCTGCATCTTTCCTTATCACACCCCTTTGGTGGTGAGAGGGAACTTCCTCCCAGGCTTCACTAAAGTTGCCATTTGTGGATCATCAGAATGGAACCTGTACCATCATTTTATGTGTGTCAGACCTTGGAGCTACACCACTAACTTTCCTGGGAATCCAGCCTACAGACAGAACATTGTGGGACTTCTCAGCTTCCATATTCACACGAGTCTACACTTTTATGAAATTATATATATATAATTTATGTATAGATTAAAAAGAGATATATGTATATTAGACAGTATATATTATATACTATATATTGTAATTATAGTATACATATAATCTATATCTCTAAGATCCTTCATGGCTCTGATTTTTTTTTTTTAGAACCCTAATACACATTTTTCGGCCTTTTTTTTTCAGTTCAGAGTGCAGAATGGTACTTAGAAGACAAGAGTGTTTAAGGAAACAGTTACTATTGAATGAATATAAAAGAAGACTTATTTGTGCTCACTTCTGCGGCACAAATACTAAGAAGTCTCACTAAAATCTTTTAAAAGGAAAACTAGACCTTACAATGTTTTTGACACCAATTGTGTGGGTTTTTATTTCTCTCACACTAGTGATAAATTCTGTAACTTTCTGGAAACCAGCTGTTGTCCTTCAGCTCAATTCGGTGTTGACGTCATCTATCTGGAGTGTGGGTCAGGCTTCACAAGTTAACGGTTCAATCCCAGGAGACAACCCCCACTTCAGAAACCAATCACAGGGCTCCAGTTCTCTGGTGCCTCTAACTTAGGTAATGCATCAGCAGTTCTTACAAGTACTTCCTGTTGTAACACTCACAGAACTCAAGGAAACTATTTACATCTACTGTTTTATATGAATGGTGCAACTTATGAACCATCAGATAGAAAAGACAACATAAGTAATGGTGGGTGGAGTGCATGGAGACTGCACACTTTCCCCGGGTGCCCTAACTTCCGGCACATCCAGCAACACTCTATACCTCTGTTTAGAGTTTAATAGGGGAATTATCACATAGCCATTATTGATTAAATCACTGACTATTGGTAATTAACTCAAATCTCAACCATCTCTCCTTCACTAAGGTGATGGAGAAAGTTCCAAACCCTCTAATCACCAACTGGTTTCTCTGAAAACCATCTCCATTCTCCAAGAGTCACCTCATTAGCATAAACTCAGAGGTGGTTGAAAGAGATTCACCGGTTAGGCCCACGGGGAACTCCGATGCCTCCACAGGGGATTTGAGACGCTGGGCTTGGTCTTACCGCCTGGGAGCGAAGTTCTAAAGATTCTCAGTGACCTGGGATTCAACTAGAGCAATTTTGGGCCCCAGGACTGAATTCAGGCCCCTGCCAGCCGTTTGGAGGTCGCTGGGCATGCGAGATTCATTATGAATAACAAAATATGTTTCAATCCCTTGTACCTCTGCCAGGAAATCCCAAGGGTTGGAAGCTTTGTGTCAGAAACCTCAGAACCACAAGAAGAAGGTAATGATAAATAGATAGATGATAGACAGATGGACAGACAGACACACAAACACACAGATAAATAGGATAGATGACAGATTGAAAGATGATAGAAAGCTAGATGGTGGGTAGATAACATCATAATAAAATAGCCTCAGAGTGTTAAAAAAAGTCATTTTTGAAATGAAAAATACATTTTTTTTTGCTAAAGGTAGCAGTTTGAACTTTATAAAAGTGCTAATATCTAATCATTTTTGACATGCAACACTTGAAATTTTGTAGGGTCAATTCTCTCTCTTATATAGCATGATTGAACTTCCCTATTCAAATATTAAAACAACTGGGAATCAAAGATATTATGAATAAACAATTTGTGTGTTTACAGACTTCTCCGTCTTATCTTTATTCTCTAAAAAAATAATATAGCATCTACTTACATAGAATTTACTTTGTTTAGGTATTACAAGTATTTTTCAAAATTTAAGATGTAGAACACAAAGAAATTGACAAGATCTTGGACAATATACCAAAACAACCTTGCTTAGAAAACTCTACAACATGTTAATTTTTGTTTTTGAAAAAGTATTTTGTTGCAATCAAACTGTGAGAGAAATTTGTGGTGTAGTTCTAGTTTAAAAGTCCAGCTCTTTCTTCCCCCCGTCTGGTCAGGGAACACTATTAGAGTTCCAACTGATGGCTCTGTATAGACACTGATAACTGATCTGCTTCCAAAACACTACTGGCAGGAGAGTCCAGGATAAACCCTCTTGGTTAGTCTGTGAACCTAGAAAGTTTCACAATCACATTTGTGAACCAAATAAAAGACCACTTAATCATTAAAAATAGAACTCTATAGCAATCATTGTGTACCATTTTAAGATGTATTGTCTGAGGTTTTTTTCATATTTAACAGCTTGAATGGTTGGCAAGTTTCAAAACTGATGTTTATATCTCAAGGAAGTCAGAGAAAAATGTTTTGTAGTAATTTATTTTCTATAAAGCCCTCATTTAGTTAATACCCCAACTTGTACTCTTATTATGTGAAAAATGGAAGTATTTATTTTAAGGGCATAGCAATTTAACTAAAATTATAAGTGGTTTGAGCCTCTGCTAATATTTAGAGCTCTTTGAAGGATATGACACAATAGATGATTTATTAGGCTAAAAATAAATTGAATCTAGTATTAGTAACTACTGAGGGCACCAAAAAGGGCCAAAGTTGGTTCTTGCCAGATTTAGGGTCAACAGTGTGAACCAATACTTTGTGTAGGAGACAACACTAAAACCAAGGCAAATGCTGAGAGATATAGAACCTCATTATTTGACACATTCATCTGCACATGCATGTAATAAGTATGTGACCTACTCAGTCCTTTGTCTTGTATTGGGGACTCACTGTATGTGTAGCACTATAGTATCGTACACAGCTCAAGGAATTATGTCAAAGAAAGGGCGTAGTCTCTGCCTTTGAGTTAACCTGCAGGTAGAGAAATGAATTCTGAAAGAAGAAAACCTTCAGTCTGAAACATATATATGTAGAATTGTCATTGGATTGGGGCTTACATAAATTATGCACAAGTTTGGAGGGCCTGTGTTAGATTCTAGATTTCAAATGGGAGAAAAACAGCCTGGACAAAGCAAGAAACCACTGCTCACCCTGAACCATGGAAAGGACAAGGGACAAGGGAGAAACTCACATGGTCAGGAGAACCAGGGCTGGACTTTAGAACTTCCTAAGATTCTCACAGATTATGGGAAATGATAGGGGAGTTAGCTTTTTTGTGATAAAATTTGTATAACTTAGTATTTAACATTTTACCCACTTTTAATTATGCAACTGAATGGCCTTAAGGACATTTACAATATTGTGAAACCATCACAAACCAACAATCTCCTACCCTTTTTCATTAACCCAAATTAAAATCCTCTACTTATTTACAATATCACCCTATCTCTTCTCCTAGGCCCTGGTAACTACTATTCTATTTTCTTTTCTTATAAATATATATATATTCTAGGTACTGCATAAAAATAAAATCATAAAATATTCATCTCTTTATGTTACATTTCACTTAACATGATGTTTTTAACTTTCCTTCATATTATATAGTTTGTGCCAGTTTCAATCTTTTTTAATGACTGAATAATATATATTTAATATACACACAATATTTTCCATATATATATATGTATGTATTTCCACACATTTCCACACTTTCTTTATCCATCATCCACTGATAGATATTTGGGTTATTTCCACACTTTGTCTTTTATGAGTGAAATTGTAATTTACAGCTATTTGATTCTTTGCTTCCTGCTTTGGGGGGAATATTTTAAGAATGGAATTGTTGGATAATAGGGTAATTTCACGTTGAATTTAGCTTTATTCTTTCAGAATATCATCTCTACGAGAACACAAAATTTGCCTGCTAGCACTTCAAGGTTCATACAGTGTTCAGACAAGAAAAAGAAAGACTGTTTTCCTTTAACTCAGTGTCTGAAAACCTAGGAAAGAAGCTAATTGGCCACTTGACTCTTAAACAAGTAAAGTCACTGTTCAAAGTCCGGAGTGGTACATAGAAGTAGGACAACTAGACATTCAGAGGATTGGAACTGACTGAACCATTCTCCTACCATTGACTGTGGAAATGGGATTATGTAACAAAATGACAGGTGAAAGTTGGGACAGATCTTTAAATCTAGGAATAGGGGGCCACAATGTCAAACAAGAGGAGAAAGATATCCTGGATATGGCTACTAGAAAAATTCTTGTGAGTGCAGTGATCATCCTAAACTTGCAAACAGCATAATAGTTGCTTTATTTTGCTAGTATGCTTTGTAGCTACTATTGTTAAAGTAAGTTCGCAGACACACCAAAGAAATCACCTGTCTGAGTGAGATGCTTTAAGACATTTCAATTTACAGCCCATAATAAATATCTTTGAATTGTTATTTAATGTGTACCGTGATATTTTCCAAGAAAAACACTATGAAAATCACATTATATAGATAAATTATTGACAGTTGCATTTTCAAAAAAAATCTATGCTTCTCTTATGAGCTTATTTTTTATTTTTACCTGATATATCACTATCAAGCAGCAGAGAATAAAATTGTTTACCTTGACTTTCATTTACTTATTTTATTTCTACTCAGCTGTACTTGAGCATCAAATTACACCAAAGAGACAAACTGCCTGTAAACATCCACCAAGAATTGCATTACTAGCAAATTCTTATACTTAGACACAAAGACTGGAATTGGTAAAACTTCTATCTGAGTGTTACATCTAATCAAATTTAGTGAAACAGTCATCTGATTTCAGGATTCATGAAGTTTTCTTTGGTTTCAAACTTCTTTTTTATATTCATGCATTCAGCAAAAAAAAAAATTTTTCCTAAGTGTATAATATAAGCCCAAGGATATATCTATTTCTTTTTTATATTCTAGGGTTTTATCCTGTTTTGGTAATCTTTATTACCTCTTATAATTAAGTTATTGCAAGTATTTTTTATTTTTCAGTTTCTAAGTTCATTTTAAGCATCGTTTCAAGTTTAGGTTTTCATTCCATCATCTGTATCACATCTCTTACAAGTATTCCAGATCATTCTTGTTGTATGTTAGCTATTGCCACATAATAGAGAAGCATAGAATGCTTTAATCTTTTAATGATTAAAGCAAAGAATGCTTTAATCACTTGCATTTATTAGCATTGCAGACTACTGTTTTTCATAAAAGAGAGAGATTAACGCAGTGCAGAGAAGCAAAGAGACACAAAGAAGTGCTGTTCATTTCCTCTCAAAAACAATACTCACAGTTATAAATTGATTTATGTAATCAACTTAGCTTTCTTCTTTCTCTTCATCCTTTTCTTCTGTCTCTCCCTCTCTTCCATTTCCTTACTTTAATCCTTATCTTACTCCCTACCCAATGCAAACATTGAAAATTTCAAGACAAAGAAAATTTGTTTTTATAAGATGCTAATCTAAGCCTTTTCAGTTTATGCAGATGCCAAAGGAAGGACTGAGTCTGTGTTTTCTCCTTGAAGTATCTGGAAAGATTTGCTTTATTTTTATTTTGCAGGATTTGGCTTGGGAATCACAAATTTCTTCTACCAATATAGGGGAACAACCTACTATATGTCTGGTAGGAGTTCCTGTTCTCTAAAACTAAAGAAGGAATTTTAGGACCAATGCTGGTTGAGAGCAGAATATATTTATTGAGAGAAAGAAAGCTTCTGTCTAACAGAGAGAAAGAAGGGGTCCCAAGTAGGTTCCCAAAGACTGTCTTTTTTAGGGACTTTTATAGAGTGAAATCACAAAGTGAGGCAGGTTTAAGGAGGGGAAAACATGGGAACTTGCAAACTGGAACAGAATTATGGTCAACCAATAAGATTAATTGGTCAGGTAAAATTGAGGCAAATGGGAAAACAAGTGTTTTAGTCAGGGGTTGTGCAGAGAACAATTTAGAATCAAGACATGGAATTTATAATATTATTTTATGATAGTCACCCAGAATTAACACAAGAAACTGTAGGAAATCTGTCCACAACACCAAAAACATAGAATATTTAGTCAAGGGCCTGAATTCCATAGCAATGTTGTACATGAGTCCAGATAAAAACCTAGGGCTCATGACAATGCCTCCCACAAGTCCAACTGGAGGTCTAGAGCCCATAAGAAGGACTCACACCAGTCACTTTTATGGATCTGTGCTGGGAAGGCCCAAAAGTCAGCAGTGGAAGCTAGAAAGTCTATGCCAGCAGTGTGAAGGAGCTGTGCTAGTAGGCTGAGGGTTCTACGCTGGAGCCAAGAAGTCACACTTAAAACAAAGAACAGGGCTGTCCTGAAAAGCACCACAGCCATCGACACAGAGGCCCTGAGCTCCTCCAAAAATAAACACAGTCGAATACATGCCAGGAAGCCAGCATAATGAGTTTATAATGGAGATTAAACTGCACACGTCTTCCCCTCTGGAGCCAGGAAACAATGCTCCATGTAAGGACCAGAGCTCCTCCAGGAGAATCAATGGCTCTAACAGCAACACTTAGGAGAACCCACAATGCCCCAATGCCTTCTTTCTCCTTCTCCATGTCTCTATTTATGCTGGCAAATTTCCTCAGGTAGAACATCTACGCTCAGTGCCCTGCTGATTTAATTCAGCTGGAATAAAGTTGACCACCAGTTTTTAATCCATAACAAATCACATAGCAAGTTGGCAGGCATACAGAGCAGTGACCCTTCCTTCCTGTAGGGTTTGGAATAGTGACTCCTGGCTTCCTCAGGGTGATAGAGAATTATTTATAATGTCAATCCTTAGGATGTGGGGTGTATTTACTTGATCTTTTGTCTTAAGGTTTGGCCCACAGCAGGAGGTGTCTGTCTCCCCAACAGTTACAAGGTATTTGGCCTTCTGCATGGGCTCCTTACAGACCTAACGCTGTCTGACTGCCTAAAGTATTTCTATCTAATTCAGTTGCCTGTAACACTGCTACTGTATTTACCTACAAACTTTTCTGAAGAACTGCAGAGTAAGTCTTTGAAGAAAGGTATGTGAGGAAATAAAGGATAATGTTAAGCAGGAAGTTGTACATAAGAGGAAAAAGGCCTTAGGGCTTTCAGACTCTTATGCTAAGATTTTTCATTGTTAGGAGCTTTAAAATACTTTCAAGTGATAATCAATTGAACACTGGAAGCTAATTCCTCTTTTCTTCTCTTAGTCAACATTTTCCCCTCCTGTTTAACCTTGCTGACCCTATTGATTTTCTTCTTAAACTCTAATTATAGTAATATCCTGAAATGTGCATCTTAAAAAGGCATCCTGACCTCTGTCTACCTTTCAATCATGAGATTCTTCCTATCATCCCCTTTCAATCAAGCCTAACATTAGACTTCCTTTCTGATGTGTCTTATCAGCACACTGAAAGTTTCCACAATCAGTGACCCGTCCCATTCAGGATGAATCTCCTTTACAAAACTAGAAAAATAATTGCCCAAATACTATTTCTTGATATACTTGATGAAGCTGTGAACTTCAAACTTTTCTTGGCAGTGTAATCCACAAGGTCATTCTTACTTTTGATGGATTCCATTGCCTCTTCTGCTAATTATCCCTACTTCTTACCTTTAAGACTTCTCATTTTTCACAGTAAAGAGCTATAGTCTGTCATATCACTCTCATCAGATTCTGGTCTATGAGTATATAATGAAAAGTTTCCTGCAACATAGGCACAAATATCTTACTGTAGTCTTTCATAAATACTTGTGAAAATGTTACAGGAAACCTGATATGGTTTCCTGAATTCTTACCCATATGCTTCTTTCCAGAAAATCTCCAGGGGGAAATCTTACAACTCTGTTTTTCTTAGGTCTTCATCAGACAATTGTCTCCAGATTGGACCTAGAGAGGTGACATGGCTCAAATGATTTGGAAGGAAACTTGAGTTTCAGGGTGTTTACAGGTTTGGAAACAGAGTAGGCAAGACCAGCTCTGCCATTCTTAGAACTCAGTACAAGATGAAAATGTAAACTCCTTATCAAAGATTATTGTTACAAGGTGATGGCAATCACCAAGTGTGAGGCCCAGGAGAACACAGAGCCCTGTGTGACCCCACAGGATATCTGAGGTCATAGCATGAAGAGTTAGAGAGGAGATTCTGGTTCTCTAGACACAACTCATCTGTGCACCAGGAGTAGTTGGGTGAAATGTTCCCTTCAGTAGTTTATTAAAATGTGTTGCCTCATTTGTAAGACATGTTTGGTATTTCTTTACTAACTATTCCAATGTGTGACTTCCTTCCTTTTTAAAAAATTATACTCAGCATATTTTTCCCTCTGTCTCAGTATAGTGGCCTGAATTTACTTTCACTGAGCTTTCATTTGTGAGATACTGTTCTTCCCTATAAATACACATAATTGCATAAAGGGAGTCCACAGAATACATATGGTCTGCTTGTTGCAAATAAGGCTTCTGGATGAAATATGCATAAAAAATAGCCATTGCCCTCAAGTGGATTTCTGTTTAAGTCAAAAAAAAATAAACAAACAGTTAAGATTAACATGATTTTAAAATCACTATAAATGACAACTCTGTAGCATATATATAGAGAGAGAGGTGTTGCATAGATTTTTTCCAATTCTGTTTTACTCCTCAGTTATAGTGAGATCTGTCCCTTCTTGAGCATTGTTTTGTGTG
Source organism: Hydrochoerus hydrochaeris (assembly GCA_004027455.1). Classification (NCBI taxonomy): domain Eukaryota; kingdom Metazoa; phylum Chordata; class Mammalia; order Rodentia; family Hydrochaeridae; genus Hydrochoerus; species Hydrochoerus hydrochaeris. The sequence continues at coordinate 139,119 of PVLA01005468.1, forward strand.
TCAGTGGTTTGCTTCAAGTAGGTAATAGATAACTTATGGGTGAGTACTTATAATTATTTTGTCCCTCCACCTATTCTATGACAACACAGAGATATAACAGGCATAGTTGATGGAGGAGAAAGACCACTGGGTTAGGAATCAAAAGCTCATGTTAGTCTTCCTCACCAACTGATGGAACTTAAAACATATTCTTCCTCCTTCTTCCATCTTTAGTTTCCTCATATGCTAAAATAAGATTAGTAATTCCTTCCTAGCAGAGCTGGGAAATTGATTGCGAGCATGAGATAGAATTAATGTGTGAGCATGTGAAGAGTTTTTCTTCTATGAGGGATATTCTCTGACATGCAGACACTGCTTAACAGGGTCCCTGCTCCTAAGGTCTTTGTAGTATATAAAAGAAGTAAGACAATTACAGAAAACAACTCTGAAGTAGTGAATGATAAGTCTCATAAGAAACTTCAGATTGGTTCATGAATTTCAGGTATAGAAGACAAATAAGGCATTGTGAAAGTGGAGCATTTCCTTGGATATTGGGCTTTGGATATCCTTTGTTTAGGCTGAGAAAACATAATCTCAGGAATAGAGAGAATATTAATGAAGTTAGGAATATGGGAAAGTCTACAACAATTGAGTAACTCAAAAGCCCACTTTGACTAAAATCTAAGGATGGTGAAGCAAAGAGAAATTTAAAGTTATGTTATCATGGGTCTTGACTATCTGACTGCTAGTCAACTAGATGTTTTCAGGAACAGTATAATCTTTGGAAAAGTTTAGGAAGAAAAATAGTATCAAAGTGTATATGGAAACAATTTCAAAACAAATGAGTTTATGGTGTAGTAGGCATGTGACAAATTTTTACAGCCTATTAAATGGTTTACATATTTACGTATGGACCATAACTTTGATGACAGTAAATAAGACATTTTCTCAACTTTCAGACATTCAAAAATATTAACAACACATTTGTGGTGAGGAAAACAGATGGAAAAGTAGAGTCAAGAAAAGTATCTAATACTATGTAAAATGAACCCAGAACAACTTGATATTTTATTCAATTTGTTTATGTGTTTGCCTTAATGACACTTTAGTTCAAAAGCCAGAGTTATGTAAACAACAGTGCTAGTGTAAGTCACTGGGTTACACATATTTTCAACCCCAAAACTTCATATTTTTAATTTTTTAAGTCACCTTATTTTGCTTCTGCATAAAGTCAGTGTCTTTATTCACTTGTCACTCTCATTTGGTGGGCAAGTTGTCTTGGAATATTCCTCCTCACCACCTGTCTTACTGACTGTCATTTGAGTCTGTTAGTCATAGTCTTTTGTGAGAAGCGGGTGGCAATTGGCAGCTTCTCTGCAGGGTATCTCCTGATGCAGGTGACCTCCTTGGAACTTTGTTCAAAAACAGCTAGGTAGCAATCATCATCTCCTGGTGATACACTTTTCTGAAGGTAGGCTCTGCATCTCATTTATGATTATGCTTATTAAAAGTCATGTTGTCGGCTTACCCTGGAGAAGTAACTCATTAGGCATGTGATTTGTTCCTCTAACACTCATTAAAATCTCACTGTAGTTGGAGGAAGTAGCAACTTTTCCATCAGGCATACTAGAGAAACAGATGTAGAATTTGTAGGTACCAGCTGTCAGAAAAAGATAAAATAAAAATTGCGCAGCACCCAACAACCAAAGACTGTTTGAAGCTGAAAATATCTTTGAGCTCAAACAGGTTCCTAATTCATTGTTGACATGGTTTGATGCTAAAGAATGATTAACAATAATTTGAAAATTATTAAATAACCTTCAAATTCAGATGAAAATTTTTAAAAATTAATATGTCTATGTATTTACAGCTCTTTGATAAAAATTAAAATAAAATTTGATATTTTCACTATTATCAGGAAAAACACAAATTGTCTCATATATATTGTGGTGGTCACTCATTACTACTAAGACTGGGCTATCTTCTACCTTATCTGAGAATCCATTAGTAGTCAAGAAATCACAGCAGTCTCTAAATTCTAGTTCTCAGAAAGTGTATGTGGAACTAGAGTTACTCTGCCTTTCTTCATTCTTACAAACTTGTTTTCTCCTCTGCAAATTTAAGGCACAGCCTTAAAAATCCTGAGTCTTCTCTGCCAAACCTTGGTCAATCCTTATTCTACACATCTGTGATTACATGATTACTTAGTGATTTGGCATTTAGAGAAATACAAATAAATATCTGGCTCTTGAGAACATTCTGAGAAATCATTAAGAGTAGCTATGTAGGTAAACTTCTACAAAATTGATGATTTTCTTAGACTGCTCTTTTACTTACTTCCAGAACCTTGTTAATTGTATTTTTGTTTTTGTTAGTGTTTGAAGAGGAGAATGTAAGTTTATCATTTTTATTGTTAAATATAGTAGTAAAACATCTACATTTGTGTATTAAATCTGTAGACTTTTTAAACACAAGCACTTTCAATCAATGCTAAATCCTTGTGCATTTAAACTCAAACAGCTGTGTAGGATGTAACACTCATCATTGGCTCCACAACAGAATTTAAAGAACTACTTTGCTTTATCAACTTTCCCTTGTTTTAGTTTTGCAGATAGTTAACTGCTGTTGGCATTCCTCACAAAGATCATTCCTTGACTCAGAGCATACATGCACTGAATAATACATGAGTCTGTAGCAAAATGAGCCAGCAGTATACTAAAAGAGAATGGCAATAGGTGAAAAGAAGTTTAAATCTAAGATTAAAGCCCAGAATGATCTTATGAGGATTGGTTAAGATTTAAAGAAAAGCTTCACTTCATTTGGTAAGTTTATTTTTAATTTAACTTTAGCTACATGGGTTAGCACCCAGTGAAAAGATCTCTTTATCTATTTAAACATAATTATCAAGGCTCTGGCAGAAATCTATTTTTCTTTAGTGCAGGCAGAATCAGTTTCAAATATACTAGTTCAATCTTTCATGTTAGTCCACTGTGCAGAGAAAATTTTCTGCTACTTATTTACCCACGTAGAGATCTTCTGTCATTTGTCACTTGTCACTTCTGCTCATAAATTGCTTCTTTAAGTTGTTGTAAAAGCTGTGCAAAATCTTGTTTCTCTTTGACACTTTGTATGTTTCATGAAAATGACTTGTACAAAAGGAATAGCCATTTTCTATCATCAGGATTAGTGGTCAGTTGACCTTGTTACTAATATGGGTAATGACTTTCTCAATCACCAGAACAAAATACCCCAAAAGAATGGTTTATCTGACTGATTTTCATCATTAAGTTTTAAAATGAGTTTTAAAAATTTTGGAGTCCATGCCTGGGAACAATATTACAGAAACCTGAAAGCAGACCTCCCTGAGGCCCTCCCTAAATACCCCTAGAAAGATCACCTGGAGAACTCAAAGAAGAATGTGAAGCTATATAAGTGGCAAGTGAAATACATAGAATAAAGAGAGGCTTTAACTAGTCTCTATTATAGTCTAGACATTTTGAGAGATACTTCTGTCCCAGAGGGCAGGAAAATGTCCATATTTTTGCTAAGGCTTTGATCCACAATTCCATCGTGTAAAACATACCTTCTGATCAGTATGTACTTTAGAGGAAAAACTAGAGAAACAGTAATTATTTGGTAGCTCCTTGAAATTATATAAAGAATAAGGGATGACTTAAGTGGGAGGATGAGATGGGCATAAGTTAAAGACACCAAGAGAGTCTCCTTTATTTGGCCTAAATAAGACTGAGCTAAAAGAAGACTTTGCTTGTGCTTATTCTTCTGAAGAACTAGTATAGTACTCACCATGGGAGGAATTATTTTTCCCCTACTTTCTAGTGAATATAGGAAAAAGCAAATCTAAATCAATTCAACCACATGTTAAATTTGGGTATAACCCTATGAGTTATTTTAATCTCTCTAGATCTTCATGTACAAGACTTGGGTATAACATGATTTCTAAGATACTTCTAACTAAAACTTCTGATTAGAATTATTGGAAATTTTCAAACAACAATAACAGCAGCTATGTTTCTGAAATGTTCTGTTTGAAATGTTGCCTGAAGGATTGAGGATATGGTCCAGTGCACCTTAATCCTGCAGTGTGTGTGGAATTAGAAGAATGGAGTAGGGACTCAGTAATAGAATGGGAAGTCTGCCAGCAGGATAAGACCTCTGACTCTGTATAGAGAGGAAACTGCTGAAAAGGACTAGAGAAGAGAGCACATTGATGAAAAAAATTTAAAAAATAATTCTGGCAAACTAGCATAAGATTGGGAAAGTGGAGGGCAGAAAAGCCCAGATGGAGCTTTCTACAAGTAATTTCTACAACTTTCTCCTGTATCAGAAAGGATTCTGTTTTTTATATTCATCTAAACACATCATAGCTTTCAAGTGATACAGGTTCAAATTTGGATCTCAACTGGTATTTCAACAGTTACAAGTACCTTATAGTTAGTAACATTTTGTGTTATTTAAAAAAAAACCTAAACAGCAGAAGAAATGCAGTGTCCAGTATAGCCATTCTGAAATAGGAGAGCATATATTGGTCACCACCCTTCTCTTCCTGGGGACCAAGCAGATATTTTAGAGGAAATTTCTAGTATAACTTTATTAGCCAAGGGTGTAGGAGTATGGAGGAATGGGTTCTGGAAGTTAGCAGAATATGAGTACAGATGTGGTTTCTGACCTGCTGTTATCCAAGTATGGGAATACAAGTTGTCAAATTCAGTTTTATATTTCTAAAATTTTTTGAATTTGTAATAGACAATCCTCAAGTTCCATTATAACTAAAATCCTACATCTGTTGGCCAGAGATGAAGAAGCAGACATACTCCAGGTGAAGGAGGAACCACTCCCCTTAAATCAAGGGCAAGACCATCCACTAACTCCACGTTATCTCTGCATTTTGCTTCCCCTTGGAAGGGGGCAGTGAATGCAGGACTAAGCAGTCAACCTGATCCTGGACCAGGACAGCAGCCAGGGAGAGAAGGGAACAGCCAGACCCCATGACTATACATATTAACTCTACTTGAACTTGTACCCCACATCCTACATTTTTGCAGAGACCAGAAGACTGACGGTCCATACCCTGGTGTAGATGGTAGTTGCATTCTGGGGTAAATGAGCAGAATGGCCACAGGTACAGGGAGGATATTTCAAAAACCCATAGGCCATAGGCAGAAAAATCGTGGCCGATTGGATTATAAGACTACAGATTTTGAAAAGAAACCATTCATTCAAGTACATAGGAATTACTTCTTTGATTCAATTTTTAAAAATTTTTCTATTTTGTATTATTTTCATTTTTCCTTCTTTGGGTTTTTGGGAGGTTTGGACTTTCCCTTTTTTCCCCTTTAAAAAAAGTTTTTTTTATTTAAGAGAGGGGGAAGCAAAACAGAAAAAGGGTAGAAACAATACAGAATTTCAAAAACAAAATAAACAGTAAGAAATCACTATTTGATACATTACATATTGTCTTTTTGGATATAGCTGTTCAAGTTACAAAATTAAAGCATACAAAGTGGACATTCAAACAGTAAGTCTGCAAACAGTTCTGTTCACCAATCCAACAAAAATTTAATAACATGGTTATCAATCCTACACACTTAAGTATACATACAGTTATCTCTTTTAGAGCATTTTCTTTTCCTACTCTTGCTTTTTTTTCTAAAAATTTTTTTATTTAAAGAAAAAATTTTGAAACAGAAAGAGGGTAGAAACCATACAAAATCTCAAAAACAAAACAGAACAACAACAAAAAAAGAAAACAAAAATAGTAACCAGTAAAAAATCACTAGTTGATAATTACATACTTTCCTCTTAGATGCAGTTGTTCAAGTTACAAAAGTAAAGTCCACAAAGTGGACATCCAAACAATGAGACTGCAGTCAGTTTTGCTCATCCATCCAATTAAAACTTTAGCAACATGGTTATTAATTCCACACACTCAAACATACATGCAGTTATATCCTTTAGAATACTCTCTTTTCCTTTTTTTTTCTTTACAATAACTATAATCCATTCTCGTAAACTACTTAGAAGTTCTACACATGTATAAGTCTCTACACATATACCTAGCCTTTCTGTATTAGAGGGAGAAACAAATCAAAACAAGTCAGCAATACAAATTCCTAGAGAAACACGAAATGAAAAGAACATACAAAAACCCAACACTAGGTGATCTACGGTAATCACTATGATGTCTCTTGCTATTTTCAATAAAATTGTCTATATCATCAAATATAATATAAACTTAGCATTGCTTTACACTATTAATGAAATATAAACATTGGGGACATCTTAGGACTTCAAAGGCAATTAACAATCAAACCAGAATGGGTATCCTATTGAATCTTGTCATCTTCAGAGTAGTTGCCCCTACTCTCAGACTCGACACTTGCAAACATACCAGATTCAAACAAAATCAGTCAAGATAAAACAGTGATATAACCAATCTTCTCTGTCTTATCTCTGCCATGCTATTTTTCTGTTGTTATTTGTTTACTTTTCTCCTTGATTCCACTGTCTGCCCCTTTCTTTGAGGCCTTTCTGCCATTATTACTGGAACCCTGGTGGTTTTCTTCTCTCTCTCTCAAATGTCCTTCAGTATTCTTTGCAGGGTTGGATTGGTGGTCACAAACTCCCCCAGTTCCTCTTTGTCATGGAAATATCTTGTCTCTCCATTAGTTTTGAGAGACAGTTTTGCAGGGTACATCATTCTGGGTTGGAGGTTATTTTCTTGCAGGGCTTGGAAGATTTCACTCCAAGCTCTTCTTGATTTGATGGTTTGCATTGAGAAGTGTGCTGTGATTTTGATGAGTTTTCCTTTGTAGGTAATCTGTTTCTTTTCT